>JAHPZR010037955.1:0-33309 GCA_019787425.1 Platygyra sinensis | reverse complement strand
AAAAAAAAAGTAGTACAAAAAGGAACCTTAAACCAGTGCTGTATTTGAAAACTCTGTTTCTATTATACATACATATATATGTTCATCATGTATAACACAATAAATATAAAGAGTGTAACGTACCTCTGAGGTTTTAGCCTTTTTCTTGTTTCGATCCATTCCACTCTAAAATATAAAAATAAATTTTTCATTGTCCAAAATCCAGAATCATAATCTAAGCAATAGAACATGAAATCAACCTGGATAGAAATCTTCTAATGTAAAAATACATCGACATATGTATTTGTGAATGATTAATACATTTTGCTATCAAACCAGGAGTATCAAAAGCATACTGTTCAAAAGTGGGTGGCTACCGTCCATTTTTGATCCAGCAAACGTTGCCGTGCTGAATGTTCTCGAATCGGTTATGAGCTCATTTTAACTTCGCTATGTTATTTACTTCAACTGCACAAAAAGTGACCAGTATTAACGTAATACCTCGAACTGGGCAGGGAGAAATCGTCTAATTTATGACGCACACTATTTGGTCAGATAATAATTGTAAATTTTCTTATTTTGGATTGTAATTATTGTAAAAGGCTATTGAGCTAAAGGGAAATAGCACTATATAAAGTGTTATTATTATTATAATAATAAGCACAAAAAGAAACACAATTGATCATTTACAGCTGGAAAATTGTAGATAAGAGAAGGAAAATAATGGTGTAAATGTTAAATCATAGTTCCATGCATCAAAGGTGTGTCAAGTAGGAATTTCACTAACAACAACAACAACTTTATTAAACCAAATATAATAGTTAGTGGATGGCCTCCCCTGCAAATAGCTAGAAAAAGCTAATCGAAGCGGGGTAAGCCAAATACAAGAACACACCTATTGAAAGACAAATTTACACAACAGCAATTAGTTTAACAAATTAAAGGTACAAATTACAAAAGGACTGATTATTGACAAATATCTATTAACTAATAATTAAAAACCAGCAAATCTACTCGCAACTATATTTTGCATACTAATTAGAAAACACAGTTTAACCCATTGACTCCTGGAACTTTTTGCCAAAACTGCATTTTTTGGACATTTTGGTGGTTTTGAGGCTGGATCTCGGCCAAATTAGCTTTAATCTGGGCGAAAATGCATTTGTAGCACGAAAGCTGGCCCTTCTTGCCACTAAAACCGCATTTTACGAACTTTGGGCCGGTGTATGCGCAGAAATCAAAATTTTGAGATAGTTTTTGGGCGAGAAGGTGGCCTACGTCTTTAAGCTTTTCGATTTTTGATTTTTTTTCCTTTCCTTTTTCTCTTAATTCTTTTCTTTTCGCTTCAGGGATTGACCTTTTACTGGGCTTGCTTGCAGTTAAAAAACTTCTAAGAAAGAGTCATCGAAGCGGCAAATTTTTACCGTGGAGCAGTTAGGTGTAGTGGTAGTAAATTTTGCTCTGAGTTTTTCACTCATCTTTTTTAGCATTTTTGTGCATATCTCAGGGGCCATTGAGCCGATCACTCTGATCTAGGCATCATTGGGAAGATCTCTTCCTCCTGCAGAAGTTGAGTATAGATGATGCCAATTTTGGTCAAAAATGATGACGTCAGAAGCGGAAGAAAGGCCAAGGTTCGTCACGGGTGGTTACGGGCGGCACAGGCGTCAATGGGTTAACAAAAAAACTTAAAATCCAAATTTTGCGGAATTCTTGGCCTTTTTGGGCTTGGTTTGGATAAGTTTCCCAAATTTGTCTCAAAAGGGCCCATCTTTTGGAAAATTGGGTCACGTGATAACCCATTGACTCCTGGAACTTTTTGCCAAAAATGCATGTTTTGGACATATTAGTCAACTTCTCCAACTTTCTTAATTATCACAGGGATCTGAATATAGTCATCTCCGTTTTGCAAAATATTTAATAGCGACGTACGAAGAACCCTTTTAAATGTTTTTTTTTGGCAAAATCCTCATATGGCATGGTATCTCATTCCATAGTCTTACCCCAAGTCGAGAGAAAGAACGCCTTTGCATTTCCAGTCTAGAGTTTTGAACATAAAAGTTCCCGGAGGTGGATGATTGTGTATTATACGAATGAATGCTGGATGTTTCCTTAAATAAATGCAACATGTTGATTGGTGCATTGTTACTATTGATATCGTACATTAAACTGGCTACACTTTCATGATATAGAAATGTAATGGGAAGAACGTTAGCTTCAAGAAATAAAGGAATTGCATGATCACAAACATCTGCGAAAAACAGCAGACGAAGAGCCCTTTTCTGGAGAATTAGAATTTTATTAAGATACGTCTTACCTGCCTGACCCCAGGCTGGAAGACCGTATGTTAAATAGGGATGGATTACTATTATTTAGGAGGAAGATTACACTATTTAGGAGGAAGAGGTGGTGATAATGGTGTTGTTTCTTGCTAGGTGTAGTGGAGGAGATATAGATATAGATGTTGGTAGATCTGCAGGTTGTTTGGCATAAAAGACTGATGCTTTGGTGGGTGTAGGCGGTGTTTCTTGGCAACAAAAACAGGAACATAACAAATTATTAAATACGAATTGAAACTACAATTAAACAAGACAGGACAACTAAAAGTTTAAGTAATGATAGAGGTGCTGATAATTTTAAGGTGGCGCTTTGATCTGAAAATGGTGAAGAAATATAGGATGATGGCAATTTAGATGAAGGTGAAAATGAAAGCAGAGATCTGATTTGTTGACTTGAAACTTGCTGAGGTGGTACTTGAAGGAGAATGTAAAGAAAGTGCTGTTGAAACACACATTTGAGTTGGTGATGGAAATGAATGGTTTAGTGTGGCTGGCCATTGGATTTTGTTCAGAATAAATAAATAAATAAATAAATGTAAGGTGACCTTGCAAACAAAGCTAGTGACATGGGTAAACTGAAAAATTGTGGAAAAAAAGATTGCAAAAGTGGAACAAATTCTTTCTAATGAAGCTAATTTTGCTGAGGTTGACGTAATTTGACATATATATGACGTCATAACTGGGGGAAAATTTGTATACATCAGTACCAGACAAAAATTGTTCACCAAAACGATTTGTCTCAGTTACAAAATAATATATTAGATCTTGATTGATAAACAGGGTTAAGTAATCAATAGGCCCAAATCCAACTGCACGTACCTGAATTCCACTGTTGCCAGTGAAACAAAATGCATGTGGTCTTTCCATGTTGGCAGAGTACACTGTAAAGCAGGCTGATCTTGATGTGGCTGCACTCTTCGCCTCTGTGGATTAGAATTGTTTTTTACAACAGGCTCATTGTCACTTTCCTCTGACTCGTTACCACTCGGTATCGCTGCTTTATGAAGTGTCAGCAGAAGCACCACTACATTCTTCACTTTCACTATCTGAATTAGAATTCCCACAAGCGTAGTCACTATCATTGATTGATTGTTCACTTCAAAAATCATTGCAGACTCTGTCCAAAACATCGTCTACATTATATCAACCCATCAGCCAAGTTTGTTTGTAAAAGGAATGCAATAATTTGACACTTTCTTCGAAAAAAAAAAACGTTTCCTTTGAGACAGTTCAGCAGCCAAGAAGGCGGACAAAAATTGCATGAAAATGTGAAAAATTTACTCACAGAGACTCTCGGGAACAAAAGCTTGTTACCAGGCCCTAAAAACCTTGCGAATCCAGGGTGCCGAGAGTGTGACAATGAAATTTGCTTCTCATGTGCCAGGTTTTTGACTAAATCTCTTAAAGTTTTGATGTACTCAGTACGTTTAAAAGGCACCTGAGGGAGAAAAGGTCATGACATACTCGGTATGTCAAAGGCTCTCAAGGGGTTTAACTATGACTTGAGCTGGCCGGAACAAGTTGTCTTGTGCTTCCTGTAGTAACAAAATAATATAGGTTAATATGTGTGTCTCAAGGAATTAATATCCTAATTTAGTTATAGCTGCCTCACAAGGACTGGGAACATCCAAATTCACAAATATGATTGCAAAATCATTGAAGGTAACAAGCTTTAATTAACCGAAATACTTAATGGCATATCATAAACATCTTATTAATCTACCTTAGTCCTGTACACACGTCTGAAATATCATGAGACTTTATCGAGGAAAGGAGTGTAAATTTTTCAAGGTTGTGCTGGGATATAATTATAGATACAAATAGTTTGCAAAACTGTGAAGGGCTTCAGGATACTCTGTAATGTAATCGCTTTATAAAGCTTGGTAATTATTATACAGACCTCCTGCTCAGTTAATGTGCTAAGTCATAGATTTTTATTTGTTTAAAAGCTGTTGACGGGGCTCATGACTCCTGCAGTTCGCAAGAAAAAGATTGTTCTGCCTTTATAGCTGAGCTTTGGCAAGGAAGTCTCTTGGGGATTTTCCTTTGCAATATGATAGGTGGGGTGGCTCCTTGAAGATATCTCTTAGCTGTGGTTGCTTCTGTATCAAGTGCCATTTCCCCGTGAGTGTTTCTTTTAAATTAGGCAAAGCTGGATGGTACTGTGTGACAAAGGGTAGAATTTTCTTTTTATGATTGTGTTTGTATTTGTCAACGACATTTCTCTGTGAGAGAATTTCACTTCTGAGTTATGTTTTTTTTACTGTTGCTGCTGGATAACCTCTATTCTTAAGGCATGTGGCAAAATTTCGAATGTTTTCCTTGAAAGTAGTTTGTGAGGAATTTGTTCTCAGAAGCCTTAATGCTTCTCCTGAAATTAAGCCTTCTGTGACACCTGGTGGGTGACACAGATGAAAACTCTAACACTGAAAGGTCTCTGTCGGTTTGAAATATGTTTGCACATCAAGTATAGATTCTTTGAAGAATATGTCACCTTTGTACACTACAGTGTCCAAGAAAATCGTCTCTGTTTCTGATATGTCTGCTGTGAATTTGATTGTAGGACGAAACCTGTTTGCCGTCGAGAGAAATTCGTCTATTTTGTCTCTGTCTGTGTCCCACGTTGATATGATGTCATCAGTCAATCTTTTCCAAAAGATGGGTGTTGTGTTACTTTGTCTCAGTATTACATATTCTATTTTGGCCATGAAAATGTTAGCAATACTACAGCCATTTTCGTGCCCATTGCTTTATCATGCGATTGAAGAAAATCTTTTGGATTAAATTGGCATGCGTTTTCTTGTGGGATCAGACTGAGCAATTTCTCTTAAATACCTGGTGGGTATGGGGGGATTCCTCTGATAAAATTGATTGTATGTATGCTTTGCGTACAGTGTTAATACCCTCCTCTTGTGGTATGTTAGTATAGGGACTATTCACATCCATTCAGCCAAGGATGGTATTAGGAGGCAATCTTGTCTTCAATATAAAGTTGATGAAGTCTGTTGTATCCTTAAGATACGAAGGTTATATTTGTGCTATAGGCTGAAGAAGGTGATTGACAAAGGCAGAGATACGTTTTGTAGGGCCATCGTACCCTGATGTAATAGGTTTACTGACAGGGGTTGGTTTGTGAATCTTAGAGTGTGTATATACTGGTATTCTTGGAGGGTTAGGCATAAGGAATAGCTATTTTGCCATCATGTCATGGTATCAACCATAGGTTCTTCTAAGGGTCGATAGCTGTTAATAGGGACTTTAAGATCCGAGACGCGATGGCTTCTAGAACGTGGTGGTTGATAAAAGACTGGGCCTAGAACGCTGTTGTTTGCGCGGGGAAAAGTAAAGTTAAGATCCCCGTCTCGTTGCAAGATGACGCGGCTGCGAAAAGCTGTTTATCAGTGTGATTCTTCGGCATTTATTTCGCAGAAACAATCAAGGTATTATTTAAGAAAGTCCAAGAAGTGCTGTGTTTGTCTCTAAGAGAAGAGATCATAGACAACAACAACAACACCTTTATTTCACCTCGAATTTCAAATAGCAAAAGAAATGCTGATGTTTCCGAGAAAATAAGTAAAAAGAATGAGGTAGGTATGGAGTAACAAAATAAATACATAATTAAATATATATACAATTTGATAATTGATACAACAGGTTAGAGTACGAATGGCTTCATGGTCATATGTCCAAAACATTACTGTATCAAAAGGAAGGTATAAAAACGCACAAAGTTTAATAAAATTGAATTAGATAATTCAAGCTTAAATGAGTTAGTTTAGCGGCAGGTGAACGCAGTAAACCGAGAAATGCAATGGGACAAGATACGAGGAAAATATACAGAAGACTCCTGCATTCACTATTTGCAGTTGTAGCTAGAGACTTAACTTGCAAGCCTTGCTTGAAGGTGCTGCCATTCTATAAGCTTCATACACGTGAAAGAAATTAAAAAAAATCAAAATCCTTCCATCTCTGCTATCAAAAATGATCCTAGATTGCTGATTTTTCACGTTTAGAGGAACATATCATCAGTTAATTAAAGCACTGGAAGGAATAAACTCGCGTTTTGTACAGAACGTTAAAATTGCCAAACCCACGTTCTTGACACGACGTGATGCAATCAGGATGATGGCGTGAGCATGCACAATATGTCACCTCTTTGAAAAATTTTCGGCCGTGTCTTACAGCCGTTGCATCTCTGATCTTAAAGTCCCTAATGTCATCAAGTAGAACTTGATGCTTGAGTATTTTTGTGTTTTTTCTTCATTATGGCAGTTGTGGCTCCCTTGTCAGCTTTTTAGAGTATATTTTTTATCACATGAAAGTTCTTTGAGTGCACATCGCTCTCCATGTGACAGATTGTCTTTTGGCTTCTTAATATCAATTGTAGCTAGCTCAAATCTGACTTCTTCTAAGAAGGTTTCTAATGCCACAAAACTGTGAACTGGTGGATTTCAGTGACTTAACATGGCAAGGGTGAGGTTCCTGTTCCTCCCCGTAAAAGATACATTGGAGGTGCATTCTTCTAGCAAATTCATTAAAATCTGTGAGTAACTTGTGCTTGATGAGATTTTCTCTCGCAATGGCCACTGGAATGAATGTTAAACCATGTGATAGTAAGGTGGTTTGTTCATCTGTCAATTGTGTTTGACAAGTTCTTGATATGTTCTTTGCGTGACTTAATAAGGTTCTAGTGATGTTTTTTATTCTTGTCTTTTCTATTGCAGTTTTTTTTCCTGCTTTGTTGTTGTATTTGTTTTTTATCCCTTCTTCCCTTATTACTAAAGGGTCACATAAGACAATAGGATAAGCTTCACTCTGCTTATTCTTTGTTTCAGACCTGATCCTTTCCAGCAATATGTCACTAATTTTGGCTAAAATGACTGTGGCTAGTTTGGGAACATTCTGGTTTTTTTTTACAATTTTCTCACTAACCGGCAGTTGCTTCCTATTTGAAGACTGCTTATTTACAAAGTTGCTCTTTTGAGACTTTGCTTGCTGAAGCTTTCTAAGCTTGATTGTTAGCCTTTCAATGCACCTATGGTGAAATTTCACCAGTGCTCCCACGGGAGCCTATTCGGCTTTTTCCTGAGCCTATTATTTACCATTATCAGATGTTCCATTCAGTTTCTCTTGTGTCAGAAGATTTATGCTGCCTGACATAGATAGACAGATAGAAACTTTATTTAAGTGTCAAAAGCCACCTAGCTAGGGAAAAAGAATCCCTTCCTAATTTGGGGACACCAGTTAGGGAAAATTAAGAAACTAAAAACTACGATCGCCAAATCATTGTGAATGCTTTACACTTGCTAGAGGAGATATCCATTGATGAGAATGGTAATTTATTCCAGAAATTGAGAGAAACTATTTAACATGATAGACATGACTCCAGCAGATACCTTCTTATGAAATGGAAAAAGAACATGGGAACTACTTTGTTGTGTCCAGGAAAAGTGCTGCGACTTGTTGTTGAATTTATGTTCCTGTCCAAATGTTTGCAGCTGGTGCAGATAAAATGATGTAACAACAACCTTGCTTTCTCGTGAATCTTAGTTTGATCCATATGTGTTTTAATGTCTATCACTGAGCATACTTTGTACTTGAGGAAACAAATCACTTAGACTCTCATCAATAAAGTGCAAACATTTCTTTGGAATGAATTTCAAGCTTTTGACTTCTGTTCATTCAAGAAATTTGTTTTTGATGTTGATTCCCTCTTTGTTCTTTTCTTTACACAATACCTAAATTCAACTTGGTCTAGTGGTCAAGAAGGCATTCCTGCATAACATTAAAACTGTTTTAGTGCAGAGCATGTTCTCTTTGTTGGGACATTGATGCTGACCATGTTGATCATGCAAACCGTGCAGATTGTGCAAAATGGTTCTCGTCAACTTTTGACTGCATTATGTGTAGAAAGATAATTCATCGCAGTAGTGGTACCATTATCTGTGATTAATGTTAATTGAAAAAATTCCTCAAATTCTTTGATGTGTAATTGCATTGCTTAGGACTTAAGAAGTGGGAAGTTTTTTCTCATAAAATTTTTTGTATGCTTCGCATACAGCGGTAATACTGTCCTCCTGTGTATGTGAAAGACTGGTTTTCGCGGAGGGTTGGTCAGGGAGAGCCATTTAACCGTCATGTCATCTATGTGGCCTTCTTGAAGTAGTAATTGAATCAATCAGTGAACATTTTGGCCATGGTGTCAACTAAAAGGTTTGTCTAAAGGGAAGTAATTATGTATATCATCAGGTTGAACTTCATCTGTTACTGTCATCTGTTATGACAGTTATGGTTCCCTTATTGGCTTTCTTCAGTACAATGTTCTTGTCATGCAATAGTTCTTTGAGAGCATTTTGCTCTCCCTGTGAGAAGTTGTCTTTCCGCCTGTTCAATTTGATACTAGCAAGCTCAAATTTGACTTCTTCTAGAAAGGTTTGTAGAGCAAGTGAGGGCTGGACTGGTGGGTCCCAGTCCAACTTGACAAGGAAAGGATGAAGTTCTTTATCGTTCTCGTGAAATATGTATTTAAGGCGCACTCTTCTGGCAAATTGACTGAAGTCATTGAGAAGCTGGCATCTGATGCTTTCTCTTGTAACAGGAGTAGGAATGAATTTAAACCATGGGATGGAAAGCTAATCTGCTCATCCATCAGCTGTATATTTGACAGGGTTTTGATATATTGCTTGCATGACTCAAAGCGTTTTTTCTCTTTGATTTTTATCCCCTCAAATCTTTTGCGGCTTTTAACCACTTTGTTAACAGTTTTGTTTCTTTTCCTTTCCCTTATTTCCAAAGGGTCAGATGAGACAACAGGATTAGGTTCACTTTTTTTATTGTTTGCCTGTGCTCTCATTTGTTCCAGCAATGTATCAACCTCTCTAATCTTGGCTTTCAACACTTCGGCTAGCTCATTTTCATTCTTATCTTCCTTAGCATTTCCATTTCTAGCCGGCCTTTTGCTGGAAGACTGGTTTGTTTCTTAACTGAGACTGAGCTTGTTCGAGCTCTCTGTACTTATTCTTAAGTCTTTCTACATGTCTGAGGTGAAATTTCATGAGGGCCCCTACAAGGGCCTATTCTTTTAGCATAAAGTCTTTCTTAAAGTCCTTGTCAGGCATGATGTTCGCCAGCACATTGTACCTTAAAGTCTTAACGACGTGAGCCCTACTCTAGGTGAGTTTTCAGCAGACTGATGGCATTACTGGAGCTTTCCTGTGGTATCTTTGTGTACAGGGTGGTCACTTCCATTAACACAGGGAGAGTGTTTTTTTGTGACTTCTGTGTTCTCTAGGAAGTTAATAAAGTCTGTACCTTTAACAAGGGAGCTGGCTGTTTAGGCTGAAGCAGACTATCTACAAATGATGAAGCAGACTATCTACAAATGATGATAGACAATCTGTAGGGCCCCCACAGCCCGATATAATAGGTCTGCCGAGTGTTTTGGCTTTGTGAATCTCTGAAGGTGTATAACTCAGGGTATACGTGGTGGGGTTGCTGTTTGGGATAGCTATTTTCTAGTCACTGTGCCAATATTGTCATTGGGGTGGAGCTCTGTTATTAGTCTCTGGACTCAAGCAGAAGTCTCCTCAACCGTAGGTGTTGAGAGGCATCTGTGGTTTTCTTCATCGTCTAGTTAGATCTGACTCTCTGCAATCTTATCTGGTTTGTTCATAATGACTGTAGTAGATAGAGCCTTTACCTGCCTTTTGATGTTGATTTCTGGATTATCCTTCAGTTCCTTGATTGCTTTGTTTTAATTTTATGGCAGATTGTTCTTAGACTTGGCAATCCCTGTTTCAGCAAGTTGTGAGCTTACCTCCTCTAGGTACATTTCTAGTTTAACTGACTGGTGTGTTCCAGTTTGTTTTGACATGGAACGGGTGTGCTCCATTATTCTCAGTGTGATCCATCTCTTAAATTGATTAAAATCTTGCATCAGTTGATGCTGCTGCTTAAGCCTTTTAATTCCCTGAGGAACATAGGGCCGTAACAACACTCCTCCAATGCACTCAGTTCTGTGAGGTGCTCTTCAGCTGTGCCCATGCCATCAGTTGATGCCCGATATTTTCTTTTGTCAGGGGTGTAGGAATAAATCTTAACCCCTTTGAAATTAGATTGATCTGATCATTTGTGAGTTGTATATCTGAGAGGTATATCTGTGTTTTTGCCAGTTAACCGAAGACCAGTTTCACTTAAACAGCGTTTCACGGCCCTGCTTCGTCAAAAAGAAGTGAATTAGTCGAAACCCGGTAAAGGTGTTGCTGTCCTCCTTTTTTTTTGCATCAGAACCTTAAAATCACAATCTTTATGGATATTTCTCCAAATCCCAGCCCGCAGCAGTGGAACAAGTCACTTGGTGTTCTTTACTTGAATACTGGAAGCCTGAAAGCCATTGTTGCTTCCTCTGAGGATTGCACAAGGAAGGTATGCAAAATGTGGTTCTTACAACGACTTGTTTACGATGAGGACAACAAAACCGGCTTCAAAGAAGCCTATAGTTTTGTGACATTCACAACAAGGCAAGCTCGTGATGACCTCCTGAAAAAGGGTACAGTGGACTACAAAGGGAGAAGAGAGCCCCGCCTAAGAAAGGTGGTTAAAAAAAAGATGGGTGGACAGTTTTTTGCCCCAAATAGTAGGGACATCACCAGCAAGTCTATATGATGTTTGCTTCTTTTTTTCAAAAAAAAGAGGAATAATTCATGGCCATGCACAAGTTGCAATCCTGATTGCAATCAGTGGCTTAAATGCTTAAATGAAAAATCTCAATATCTCAAACTTTTAACACATTTCTTTACTTACTTTGGCTGTGAAAACAATTTTTGAAATTAAACAGAACAACCAGACAGACAATTTTTGACCTTAAACACCAAAAATAATGTGCTTGAAATCAAGAAGAGACATTCAGGGGTCCGCTTGAACTCTCATTGGCAAGAAATGGTGTGTGCACTCTTTTTCATGTGGACTGGAGAAAATTTAAGCCAAGTTGAACTTGTGACCTGTTGGTTTTGTCTGAAGGAATTGAGTAGTGAGACGTGTTATATAACATTACAATGAACATATGAGATTGAAGTGATGCTCTTATGTAACCATCATTTTAAGGTGCAAACATATATCTTTTTTCACTAGTCAGCTTTGGTGTAAATGTTATATTAAACACACATGAGCTAGTTTCAATTGGTACGATGAAAAACATTCATTCCTTAGAGGTTGTTGATTAGTTTTTAATCAGCCACCGCACATGTTTTTTTAGCATCTGCATTTCTTCTAACTTACTGTTTCCCTCTGGCTGATTCGACCCAACAAACCTTCAATATTATGCAATCTACACCAGGCATGCAGAAGTCATATTCTCTGCTGTTTGATATAAATATACTCAGTTTTTGCCCGTTAACCGAAGAACAGTTTCACTTAAACGTTGTTTCTCGGCCCTGCTTCGTCAACAACAAGTTAATTGGTCAAAACCTGGTAAAGGTGTTGCTGTCCTGCTTTTTTGGCATCAGGACCTTGACATCACAATCTTTATGGATATTTCCCCAAATCCCAGCCCACAGCAGTAAAACAAGTCACTTGGTGTTCTTTACTTGAATATTGGAAGCCTGAAAGCTATTGTTGCTTCCTCTGAGGATTGCACAAGGAAGGTGTGCAAAATGTTGCTCTTACAGTGACTTGTTTATGGTGGGGACCACAAAACAAGCTTCAAAAAAGGCTATAGTTTTGTGACATTCACAACAAGGCAAGCTCGTGATGACCTCCTGAAAAAGGGTACAGTGGACTACAAAGGGGGAAGAGAGCCCCGCCTAGAAAGGTGGTTAAAAAGGAGATGGGTGGGCAGTTTTTTGCCCCAAATAGTAGGGACATCACCAGCAAGTCTATATGTTTGTTTGTTTGCTTCTTTTCAAAAAAAAGAGGAATATTAACTCATGGCCATGCACGAGTTGCAATCCTAATGCAATCGTGGCTTAAATGCTTAAGTGAAAAATCTCAATATTTTGAACTTTTAACACATTTCTTTCCTTTCCTTTCCTGTGAAAACAATTTTTAAAATTAAACAAAACAACCAGACAGACAATTTTTGACCTTAAGCACCCAAAAAAAGTGAGCTTAAAATCAAGAAGAAACATTAAGGAGTGTGCTGGTGCTCTCATTGGCAAGAAATGGTGTGTGCACTCTTTTTCATGTGGACTGGAGAAAATCTAAGCCCAGTTGAACTCGTGACCCCTTGGTTTTGTCTGAAGGAATTTTGTAGTGAGGCATGTGTCATATAACATTACAATGAACATATGAGATTGAAGTGACGCTCTTATGTAACCATTTTAAGGTGCAAATATCTGTTTTCACTAGTCAACTTTGGTGTAAATATTATATCAAACACACATGAGCTGGTTTCAATTGGTACAATGAAAAACATTCATTCCTGAAAGGTTGATTAGTTTTTTGCTTTCAGGTCAGATAAGATGTACACTGCCGCACATGTTTTTTTAGCATCTGCATTTCATGGATGTGTCACGACATGCCCGACAAAATTTGTTGGGTAATGCTTCATCGTTTCCATGATGTCATAGTCATTAACGTCATAACCGTGACGTCAATGCCCCACCCCCTTAGGTTATGATGTCTTTGAGTCCCACTCAGTCGGGTGTGGAGGAAAAAACCACGGGAGTGTTGGTGAACAATAGGAGGCACTGGAGCGAGACCTGTTTAATTTTGAGTGAACAGTCTGATACTGAAGGTTCTTCATAGTGTCAACCACCATAAATTCAAGGAGTCCTGACATACCATTAAGCTGCACATTTACTGGTTGCTGTAAACGTATGTTAGCCTTTACGCACTTGCCATATACTAGCATAGCACCAAAAAAATCTTTATCGCAAGCAAAGAAGCAAAACAAGAAAAAACCAAAAACAATAACATGAATGCAATAAATACTACGACAGAACACTAGATAGAAGAGTTCAGGAATAGATAATCCAGAGAGTCTTAAATTAAATAGTTTAGGGTCGAAAGAGGTGATCTTTATCCCATCTAAACCTCTCTGGGAAGTCGTGGACCTCCATACGTAAGAGAATCAAATTCAAAAAATCGGCCAGGGTATTTCCAGTATGACAGAGTCTACTGGTGCTGCGGGCGAGCAGTCGAACATGAATGTCGCGTTACCTTCAGTTCTACTGAATGTTCCACGATGTTGTGCAGACTAAAAGTGTAACATGTGATGTCGTTAAAACATTGGCAACTCATGGGAGAGGAACCCCAACCAGCCACAAGCTTCTGCAAAGTTGAACATCACCGCAATCTACATTCGGCTTCAGAAGTGGGCCCACCCGTACACATAAACTATCTACATTTTTTTTACCATTTTAAAGCCCACAGCTGTGCACAACTGTATCATCGCAAAGTCGTGCTCTTCGTCGCTCCAAAGTGTTGCTACCAACTATCTAAACATCTGCAGCCAGCGGTCCAGGGCCTGGTTGCCTGCTCTCTGTTCCACTGCCACACGTTCCTCTGTATTTCTGGCATTATTGCCTGCAGCACCTCGGTGCCCAAGGGAATGATGCTCGTTGACGTTCCACGGCAAACAAAACAATTCGGATTGCCGACCCGCTCAATTATCTCTTGCCATTCTCTCTCATCCCTGCACATGGCCTTGTGTTGTAATACAGTCCTAGACAAGCAGTGTGGGCCGTTTGCTTGCAGCAGCTTTTTGTGGTCACCACCTTGGCCATTTCAGTGAATTCCTCGAGGCAAATGACACAGCTTTCGCCATTCTCCACTCTCCCTCTCTTGGCAGGGGGCTGCTCTGTGGTGTCAATGAGTAAGGAAACTATCAGAATCCAATGGAGGATTCTCGAAAAATTGCGCAGAGAATCTAGTCGGGAATGTGGACAACAGATTTATTGTCGACTGTGGATGCAGCGTTGATGGAAACATCCCTTGCAACAGGCTCTGTGGAAAACTGGCTCAATGGAAAGTGGATTGTGACCATGGGGACAACAATTTCTTGACAATTTTTGGTCGTAGATTTGTACGTCTATATGCCGATACCTCTGCATTTGCAGTTTTTTTTTTAGTTTAGCCTTTGAGTACATGTTATGCCCTATTTGGAATTTACCCTTTTGTATTTCCCCTTGTATTAATGTATGTTGCCATTGTAAGCTACTTCTTTAGAGACTTCCTTAGTTATAGTCACTTTTTTATGCTTAATGTTCTTTTTTTCAATGTTTTTGCTCAGTAGACATTTTCTAATTGCAACTTTTTACTTAAAATTTCACTGCTATTTAATCATTCCGTTTCCTTATTCTTCAATTTTACTTATTACTCGACTGTGCCCATTACATGTACACAGACAGAGATTCATCATACACAATTGCTTCATTATGATACATACATACATACATACTTTATTTAAGGTATCATAAAATGAATAAATACAAGTAATACCCTAAAAAGGAAAATTAAGAGGTTGACCCTATGTAAATAAACTTCCAAAATAAAAATCGAAAATATATGTTTCTAAGTAGACTCTAAGATGGATAAAAAAAACCTAGGAAATACACATGTATGATTTAAGAGCTATTTTAAAACGTCTCAAATTTCCTACCTCAACAACATTGGCAGGCAGGTCATTCCATTCACGAATAATTTTAACAAAGAATGAATATTTATCGTTGAAGCGAAGTTCAGTACCACATATCGTTACAACGAACTTCGCTGCAACAATATATCCTTTTGCTTCGCGAGATATTGTTTGACAAAGTCTTGCTAGAACGATATCTCTGCGAGATATCATGAAGATTGTACCGATGTTTCGTTGATTTAGCATTTTAACGTTCGCCAATCTGTGTGATGTTTCACCAATATATCGGCAATAAATCGTGAGAACAAAGGGCGATATTCGTTGATTAATGTTTGCATTGCTTTTGCACAGTACTTTATTGATGTGTTTAGCAAACCCCACATGAGCAACGCCTGTGCAGTCGAACCACCAGTTCAATGTGATAGTGATCTTGGTTGGTGTTGGTTCCTTTTCTTTGCCGTTTTCCGAATCTCTTGATTCAATGACAACTTACAAGGTTGTTGCGTTTCAGTGGTACATCCTTCCTGTACTTTCCATGCAGTTTTCTTTATATCCTTTTTTAGATCTGTCCTTTCCAGGGTCTGTCACACTCTGTTTATTCTGTTCATTGGCAACTTGTAATTTGAAATCAATGTCTTGCCTTGGCCCAATAAGAGCCTCCAACAATGCTTCTTTTTTGCCTTCATCGACTCTTATTTCTATACATAACATTTTTTCTCAATTCAACATGCAGTAAGGAAGAATGCAGAGGGAAAGAGACGAAAAAGGCATGACTACTGCAAATATCTTAAGGGGGTGTTGCACCTTTCTTCAAGCCGATGGAATGTAAATCACCGGAAATGAGAAAAGGCCAAGAAAAAGAAACAGCATTTTATGGGTCGCATCCGTCAGTGCGAGTATTAAATGTCCGTGTACATGTACATCGGAGATGTTATCCGTGAGTGATATTTGTCATATGGATGTAATGTCAAAGGTAAGATTTAGATAAAAAGTTAATTGTTATAACTTATGAACTTTTCACCTAGAGGGGGATATTTCACTTTGCCTAAATTTTGTTCTTATTCTTTATTCCTCCCTTGTTTATCGATGTCACTCATTGCGTTGTCTTCAACGCAATGAGTCAGAGCTATTGTGCTAGGGAACTTGTCCATGTCACCTTTCGAATCTTTTCGATTCAAGGCATGGCTGTCAGGAGGACACTACTCTTTTTATCCAGAACCTAGTTCAGCCACCCTCGTTGCCCCGCTGTTTTGAGAGACAGGGCCGTCAGGACCAAATATTTGTTTGTCATTGATTCCTCCTTCTGTCTCACCTTTTGACTGTCTTTTGACAGATTTGGTAAGATAGTACCCGACTGCTTCCTTATCAGCTGAGTGGCTGTCATTTAGCAATGGTAAACTGACCATTTTTGTCTGTTATTGGTTCTTTAAGAACTGTAAAGTGCTGTGTTTTTTAATGCTTCCTCTTCACTGTTTGTACTTTCTTTAAAGGGAGCCTGACGTATCATGTTTCCAAGGTAGGAAAAAAGGGCTGATCTTTTACTATCTTGCAAGTGGTTGGTGTCTTTAAAATTGAGCCAAAGTTTCAGTTTCGATAAGATGTCATTTATTTCTCCTTCGCAGTAGTATTTTTCCAGCCATTGGTTCACCACTTCTAGTTTGAAATATGGGTTGTGCTTTTCTGAGGGCGATACTGTTTGTGAGATCTTTGAGCGAGGGTGAGATGCTGTCTGTTTCTTGATCTCTCCAAAAGTGGACCCCTTTTCATTGCTTATCAAATCACAAGATAAAAGTTCCTGGTGGCAGTTACTCTTATAAAGGTAAAATGATAGTGTAGAGTTTTACCTTAATAGTTGATAACTTTGCCACATTTACAACATCTGTTTGTTCAGTAGATTCATTGTTCCTACAAATGGAAGGGAATTCAGTTATTGTTCATTGTTTGGAAACGATTCATTTTTCAAGTTGAGTGGCTCATAGCCACTTTGATCTTTTCAAAGGTAGTGTCCAAAGAGGTGCAAAGTGATACTCACACACTCATAGCCAGTGATCCTGAGCCCACTGTTGGCCCTGGATGTATGGATCTGATAAATCCAATTATAGCACTGCAGAAAGGTTACTCCGATAATTCCATAGACCCTTGCCCTTATCAATTGACCCGGAATGACTTGAACTGGATAGCGTTGGTGAGATCATCTAACCGAGACAACTGCAAGAACGAATTCTGTACGCTCTTGACTACAGCCCCTGCGGACTAAAATGTAAAGATTTCAATGACATGGAAGCTCTCAAAGATCATAATGCGGAGGGGGCTGGGAACGTGGCCTCGACAGAAGTGAAATTTCAAAATGATGGTTAATAAAATAGACAGGCCAAACACGACTCCCATTGGCCCATTTGTATTATTGTTGGTTGACCTTCAAAGTTTGGCTCTGACGAGTATATCTTTTAAATAAACACAGTTTTCTAAATACCCGGTTAAATAGCAAAGTAGCAAGTTACCTGCTTTGCAGTCTTTTCAGATGATTAGATTACACGTAATAAACCGTAGCTACAGTTTTTTTTGTCTCGGGGTTCTGAGTACAATGATATTTATCCACTTCAAGGTATGGGATCTGAATGTGTGACTCTCCATGGCAAAACAGGGAAAAAGGTGAAAGCACGGGTACGCATGCGATGACACGGCACGCTAAGCGTGTCACTTCTCTCTCAGATATGCGCATATGTAATAAGCAAAACAAAGAGTGTCACGGAAGATATTGTTTTGCACGCTAAAGACACGCTTCCCAAAACAACTACCTTTCCAACGTAGCGAGTCGAGAAATACATAGTAGGCAACATTCATCAGAGTCAAACGGCTCCGATTTTCCATGTGTGGCCGCAAAAAACTGTATTAGCCGTTCAAACCATGGTTAATAGTGAGAAGTTCTTCCCCTCTACTAACTATGTTCAAAGCAAGAGATTTTCCAAGTGTGAAAAGGAATTGGCAACAGAAACTCTTGACATGAATAGTGCTGCTTTCGCAGTTCGAAATGAATTAAATAACGCAATCTCCAAATTATTATTTTTGAGTGGCGCAATCGTCGCGGTAAGCCACGTTTGCATTGAGAAATATTCTTCGTTTGATCGAACTCTGAATGAAACTTGTTTATTCTAATATCCAAAATCATGGCATCAATGGATAATTAAAGAAAATGGCGACAAATTTTGCGTTTCGGACTGGCAGTAAAAAGCGTAAATCATTTGCATATGGCAAAAACTTGTGGTTTCCCCGCTGCAGTCCTGTATGTTTACATTGATTTTTACCAAAAGGGCTCAGTCAAAACAACAAAATACAGAGTGGAATAGTTCGCCTGTAGTGACCACATGCAAGGTTTGTACATAGAGATTACTAGAATTCCGCTTCAAATAGATTTCAAGCTTGTTTTGATTGTAGAATGTTTTCGATGGGGAAGAGTTTGAAAGCAAGTGAAGGTTGTACAAATTCCCACGACTAAAGCGAATTTGTCTCGGAATATTTGAAGCAATTCCTGGACTTTAAAACGCTTTAAAACCCTTTATAATGTCTCTCAGCCGCAGAGGCTCCCTGGGAAATTTTTAATAACATTAGGCTTGAGCAGCAGGAAAGAGGCCTCTGCAGAGGAGAGAATTGGAATGTGTGCTGATAAGCATCAGTCATGCTGTTTGCTCTTCCCTGATTGGATGCATTCTTTAGTATCATCCAATCAGCATGGAGTACTAACAGCGTGACTGCGGATGAGCTTTCAGAATGCCACAAACGCAAGTCGTTCTTCACTTTCCAATGGAAACTACTAGTTACTTTGTTGTTTTTCCAACAGATAGCTGGAACAATTGACGGATTTTTTTGGACGGGACAGCTCGAACTGTTCCAAAGGCTGACGATCTCTTTATTGGATAGCTCGTGCCATTTGAATGGTAGACAATTTTTTTTGGAACGGCTAGCTCGATCCGTTCAAATGAATGCTCATTTTTTTGAGCGGATAGCTTGATCCGTTCGAACGGGTGCTAATTTTTTTGAACGGATAGCTCAAGCCATTTGCATGGCAAATAAACGGCTTACGAACGGCTATCCATTTAAGAACGGCTAACTGTATAGGAACATTTTCGCATCAGGGGTCACAATTTTGCTTCAGTTTCCATGGAGTAAATACTACATGTTTACTCGTTTATTTTAATTTTTTACGTGTCATCTGAAATACTGACATTTATCTTCATTACATCGAGAGCACTGCCGAAAGAGAAAGCTGATTTCGCAAACATAGAACACATGATCATGCGTGCACGAATAAGGATTTTGTATCAACGTTAATTTTTGAGTACAATACTCATTGAAAAGCACTGGAATGGCTGAAAATCTGCTAGCAGATGTTTGTGTGTTTCCAAAACTTGTTTTTACGGCCACCACTACATAGCTCGGGTGCACGCCAAGCTGAACTTGTTACTGATTGTTGAGACGAAAGAACGGTGAGTTGAACATTAGCTCTTCAACACGGTTAGCGTGTCATTTTCAACAGTTGAAAAATGCGTGCTGTTAGACTCAAATTCCGTTCTTCTTCGTTATAGATTTTGTTGGTTTGTTTATTGTTTTTTTTTAAATTGTAGAGTTGAGTGTAAATGCTATGTTTATGTAACTTTGCTTCCTTTTTGGTTGCACTTACACACAAACGAAAGTCTGCCTCCTGTCTTTTTACCTCATGGTATGTATTTCATACCATGAGGTTTAGTGATGGGTGGATTTTTCACTCCATTCCCGTAAACAATTAATGTATGCATTAAAGCGACATTAAGCATGAATTAAACGCGTTTCCCCCTGTCTCCCCTACTAGGTTTGGTTTTGTCCACAAAGTCGAGCCACTGTTGTATGTTCATATATGTGGGGGGGGAAGGGCTGGGACAAAGGTGATAGTTCACGTTTACAAAATGGCGTCTGTCATGTCGAGTCCAATGCAAAAATTGTAAAGGCAGGTTTTCATTCCTTTCGCTCCATCTTGGATCAAAATACACTTTTGAAGGCCTCGCGAACGAACAGGAAATGTGCCCAAGAATTCTCGAGTGGAAAGAAATGGGTTTTAAATTCTAAAAAGGGACGATGTCTTCAAGATACATTTGGAGGACGATCAGCCGCTGCAAAGTTGCAAGAATTACCATACTCTATATGAACTATTCGGAATGAACGCTTTATGGTCTGGGGAAAAAGGTAAGGCGTCCTCCTACTGCATTTCATTTTTAGTTTTGTAAAAAACTTGCAGGACGTATGATCTAAAATTAAATGCCCTTTTAATATTCTGCAATTCGCTCGGAAGCTGTTCGGATTTAATGTCACATGGTTTTCAAATGCTGTCGCTCGAGATTTTGTATTGAGCTGATAGTGTCTTTGTAGAGTTGGCTCCAATCTGTCAGTGTGTCAAAGTGTCAGGGCCATTGACGTAATTTGCACAGAAAATGCTCATAATTAGTCTCTACTATATTCAGGTACAGAAGCATTATCGAAACCCTCCACTGGAGAAGAGCGTTTGTTAAGTTCTCCTCTGGCTGGGACATACCACAAATAAGGAAAGCGAGACAGCATAGAGATTGACCACAACTGCCAAACAAAAATATACAACAAATAGCAAATACTGTAACAAATACAAAATATCAAACAACAAACAAATGCCAGACAGATGATCCGTTACCTGAATGCCACCTGAAATTCACTGAGAAAGAACTGAAAGTTCAGAATAGCAAGGAGCAAATGATTATCAAAGGTATTAAATCCTAAAATACCCGACCAGTTTGTAAATGCATTTATTGGAAAGAAACGGGAAAATCAAAACAAAATAGCAGTTCAGTTGTCAAGTAATTGCCAGACCGAGTACAGAAATGCACAAAACGGAATCCTAGAGCTACTATTGTCTTCCATCCTCAGTATAGAGTATTAAAGAAGTGATAGAGAACCCTCCAGAATTTCTTACAAAATGGTTACCAGACTTCCTTATGGAAAAAAGTCACTGAAATTATATTTAAAGAATTGTCCCAGAATCATCAAAGCTGAAGGCTATGTTGTGTGGATACCATTGTTATCATTTCTTAGAGTGATATAGAAGTTCAAAGCTCATGTTTTTCTCAAAGAAGTGTGTCATTAAGTTAAAGCTTGTGTATTTTTTGAACAAGGACTCCAAAGTATAAGAACAGCCTTTGTTTTGTATGATTGCTGAAGGTACATTGTAATATTTACAGAAAATTAAGGCAGCTCCAAATGAAAACTTCTCAGCTTTGAGCACAATCATATCATTGAGTGGATATAAGGAGTCAAATTCTGGTTCCATAAATGAGTATTGAAAATCAGTACCCTTTGTATCACCCACAAATTCTGTTTGTTTATTAGAATTCAGATTGTCTCAGTTAGGCAGAACTGCACTTGATGTTGGAGGAGGTGGTGATTGCTTTTTCAGGGCTGTGTTACATCACACCAATGGAAATCGTAATAGTCATTTCTATTTGCACAGTATTGGCATTCAGTATTAAGTGAATCACCCTAAACCATAGGCCAGTTTGCTAACGCAAACATTTCTAGTCCCATTCCCTTGTGGGGGCAAGAAATGATCACTCTGCTAAAAATGGCCTCGTTAATTCATTAAATAGATCAAACTTTGCCCCCACAAGGGACTGGAGCTAGCATTAGCAAAATGGTGTAATTCTTGGCAAGGTTATTTGGAAAGAATGTCATGTCAGGGAACATTAACATGGGCTGTCTTGCTATCATAATTATAGCTGTTGCCAGTTGTCTTAGTTTATCAATTCATATTGCTGAATCAAATCCAACTTTTTCTCAAGTTACTGTTGTTGAACCAGTGAATGTTACAAATGCCCTAAACATTAACACTGGACACCTAGATGGATTTTACTATGTTTCCATAGTAGAAACAAAACAATGGAGGTAAGAGCTAACAGCAAACAAACAAAACCTGCAGATGAAAACAAACCAGTTAATGACAGTGAAGAAGGTAAAGCTTACAGAAAAAATACACGAGAGAATATCTGAAAGACAGAAGAGCTGATGATAACTTTAGAAACATGAGAATGAAAAATGAGTGCAAGGCAGCATTAATAGCAAACGTCTAGGAACAAGAAGCACCAGGCTGTTATAAAAAAATTAAAATTGAACCCAGAAAATGTCAGACAAATTGAAGGGACAGTCCTTCAGAAAATGAAAAGCAGAGAATCCGCAGCACATAAGGTGAATAAACAAACAGTTGGTAAGAAAAAGACAAAAGGCTGTAGTTCTGGCAAGTGTAACACAACCAACAGGAAGCAGTCATAAGTTGCAACCACAAGTAAAAAATTATGAAGCAATTTCTATGATAAATTTGTTTCGCAAAAACATTGCATGTGGCCCAGAATATGTACATGTATGCACTTCTTGTGACCAATTGTGGTACAAGACAAGTGCTCTGTAGTGAAATGCAATCCAAACAAATATAAGGCATGTTCACCAGACTTTGTTGAGTCCAATCTTACTGGTTTTAAGTGTTGAAGACACTAAATGGATCTGCATAACTTACAAATCAAGTCTAAAAAAGGCAGGTTACCTAGCTGTTTTAAAGCTAATAAGATGGGTTTTCATTATAAGCCTGATGTGTGAATTTGACATCACTAAAAGAGCAACTAATATCACCTCATATGGCTACGTGCATGTTGTTGGTTAACAAAAGCGTAACATCGTGTTCACTCCTTCGTACATCGTGCATCTTTTCCGTATATCGTGCAAAGTGCATCGTACATCGTGTCGCTACAGAAGTATCGTGTATAGTGGATCGTACATCGTGCGTCGCTACATAACAGTCATAAGTATCGTGTATAGTGGATCGTACATCATGCGTTGGGCCACATCTATAAGTATCGTGTACAGTGGATCGTGTGCTTTCGTCGCTAAAGAAGTATGGTATATAGGGAATGGATCGTGTGCATCATGCGTTGAGGAAGAAGTATCTTGTGTAATGCATCATGTAACGTGTGCAATTGAAGGACTTGAAGAATCTTTATTATGTGAATCGGTTTTGTTTATGGTACTTTTCTGACTTTTATGAGAATACGTGAAAATTTATACTGTATATCGGGTTTGCATTTGAGGACCTTGTGGGAAAAATGTACAACATTGCCCTTATTTACCTTTGTTTCGTGACAGATAATTACTTATCTACATACAAAAGCCGTGAGCTACAATATTCATCTTCCTGAATAGAAACGACATATTGTGTACAAATAGACTTGTAGCTGGCAGCCGTATTCGCAGTACACTTAGTCCTACAATTTGTTGTTTAGGTTGATTGAAATGTGATGATTTTGCCCTCAGGTCAGGTTAAACGCATGCGAATATCTTTCTAAATAACTGATGCGTCACCTCTTGCTGGTTTCTAAACCCTCCGAAGCAAGCTCTTATTTAACGGTGAAGGTGGGACTGAACGTGTGGCAAGAAAAACTCAGTAGCTGGAAGTATAATGCAAAAGGTAGCCGCATGTTTCACAGGCATCATTTCAACAACTCTGAGCAAGGTATTGTTCATTTCAAGGTTTACCGTGAAGTCATTGATTACGGAAAAATATTGTGCTGTAGTTTATCACCGTGCTTAAACAAAATAAATATCTTTTTTTGTAAAAAAACGCTTAAGCATAAGCCTTGGGCGAAGTCAAGGTCTTGACATCCCCGAACTGGTAGAGATCTTTGTTTATAAAAATTCTACAGCGTGACATACGTCTGACCCGGAAACTGATAAATATTTAACAATTATCCAGCGAAATCGCGCGGAATATTGTCTGATACTTGGCCGACGAGGTCGGCTAAAATCAGACGATATTCCGCGAGATTGAGCAGGATAATTGTTTCATTATTCAACAAATTGATTACAAAATTGATTTCCAAGCTCGTAACATTTTAAAACCTTTCTGTCGACATTTTTTCACTTCACTTTTTCTTCCCATGTACAAAGCTACGTATATCGCCGGATACTGTTACCTACGGATGACAGATATCGAGAGCATCATGACCATATTTGGATAGTGTTACAATTTGTTGAATAATAAGCAGTGATACACTGATAAATAAGCAATTTCCTTTGGTTTTTCAATTCATTATCAGTAGCTGCAGGTGGGGATATGATCCAGGTATTAATTTTTGCCATCTTTGAGATATTTCTATTACATGTTTTGTGTACACGGCCATGGTGAATCAAGCTATCATTAGAGACCGCTTAAAACTTCCACTTGTCATAAATGATCTCAAGCCTTTATTTGTGACATCTGTTACTCTTAACTTACTAACAATAATCTAAAATATACATTAAAATAACCTGGTAAAATACAGCAAAATACAGCACGTTTTTTGTTTCTTCGGCTAAGTGACCAGAGTCTACTTAGTCTGCTTCCCCTTTGCTCGTTTCTGTCCCCTTATATAATTATTGATACCTTCGCAGGCCCTCGACCATTTCTTCTTCTTATCTTCTCCCTCCAGACAGGGGTAAATTTGAAAAAAATACTGTTTTATTTTTTCAATTCTAACAGGGTCTAAAGGTTCCTTTCCCTTTGCCCCGCTGATGTTTTTGTTTGTCATCTCTTCGTCCCTAAAAAGGATTTTGAATACCTGCACAGCGAAATTTGTCTCTGAGCAAGCTCTACTTTTTAAATTGACTAAAGTGTCCATATCGATGTCAGGTACTTCGAAAGAGTCACCCATTTCAGGGTGAGCTGCAGTGGCTACGCAATCTCTGAAATCATTAGTGTTTATAGTTAGAATTTGATTTTCTTGTTGGGGTTGTTTGGGGAATGAAAAAACTGGGCTCGCAGTCTGCTGACACACATTCTGGCTTCCTTGGAGAGATAATGCCAGCTGGGGTTGTTCAAGAATGCCCGGGGTAAACATCGTTAACAACGGTTCATGTTGTTCAGGGATGTCCTGGGGGGTCAATTTCACAACCGGATTTACGAGCTCTTCGATTTTTCGCAATATTTCGCGTTGGGACTCTTCAAGTGATTTAATTTTTTCAAGTATCTCATTTGTCACTGCATGGTTTTGATTTATCAGCGTCATAATGTGATTATTTGAAACCTCAACCACCACGCCTTCACCAGCCTTTCGATCGCTTTCTTGAACGATTCTGTCCACGGTGGTTTTAATTTCTTTTTCGCTGTCCTCTTCCGAGCCGGAGTCCTCAAACAGAGCCGCCACTTTTTTGTTATTGCTCTCATCGTCGACGTTCGGTGCTTTATGCTGAGAAATAGAACACATTATGATATTAAAACCCCATGAAAAGCAGACTTATCCCCCTCAAGTTGACAGCTGATGAGGGCAATTGTACTCGCAAGCCTACATTGTAGTCACGAAATTTGGGGTTCGAACTCCTCCACCCCACTCCAGATTCTCACCGGTAAAATGTAAATCATACATGAAGACACGCACACAGAACGCGCTCTCGTAATTAGTGTTTTTAGGTACCCGTATGTAATGTAGCCCTCTCATGACGAAAAATTTTAAGATAAATATGTAAAATATTTTTACAAAGTAAAGGAAAAACTGTTATTTTTGGTTTTTTAGAAGATCAGAATGAATTTGGGAAATGCACTTCGAATTATTTAAGCCGAAGACTAGCCTGAAATGTCAGTCGTCTCCCGCCCTCAGCCTTCCCCAAGCGAGGTGTTGACTCAGTTGATTCAGTGGCGTTTTATTTCTGCCGCCATTAAGTATGACAGTTAAAGGAGAACTGAAGGCAAAAATTGATATTTTTTGTAACACTTTTTTTAGAAAGTCTAACATCAATAAAGTCGAGTTTGGATAGTTATTCCTGTCCGTTTCTTGGTTTTCGCGAGAAATTTAGCTTTGAAACTGTGTTTTTCCCGCTTTTCGGGCCTTTTCATTGCGGGCCCGTAATGCGTGTCAGCGGTATGCTATGACGTATGATATGGGGAACACTGATTTCGTAAACAAGAAGAAAACAGGCGGTGTCAGCTGAAACTTGTCGTTCTGTTACGGATTTCCTTCGTTATTTCCAACATGAGCGGTGTACAGCCATTCCAGTTTGAGCCAACCTATCCTCCTGGTGAAGAACCAGTTGACTCGGAAGAAGAAACTGGCGACGAAGGAGACAGCGAAGTCAATTTTGATAACAGAGTTGGAAACACCGAATGGTGCATTTGTGGGGGCAATTGTGTCCCAATGTCGACGGCCGATGAATGTTTTTGTTGTCAGGAATTGGAGGCCCTTAATCAAAAGTTCGACGAGTCAGGGGTTGAATGCATAACTGACCACGAAAGTTTAGAATTGTGTGCCTCGATACGGACGTGCTAAATACTGCCCTTGTTGCAATTCACAACGCACGCTGTAATCCTTTGCCGGAACCCATCGAGAACAGGTTAGTTGTTTTGAAAATCTAGCCGCAAAAGTTATTTGTTCATCATGTAATTCGCATATTTGTGATCTCTTCTAGAACATGGCGTTTAGCAGCCTACCGTCAGTTTACTTGGTGGGTTCATGGTGTACTGGGAAGGAAAAACCGGCGAGTGATTCCAGCGTGCGTTGTAAAAGCAATTAGAAATGAATTTCCAGAGGAGAGTGGGGAATATGCCGGATTCAAACCGGCGGAAATCGATTTAAATTAAATTTTCTAGAACAAGTAATAGTGGATTTTAGCATGCTTTATTGATATCGATTTTCGACGCATTTATGTTTTGCAAAAATAGTATTCCTCTTCGGCTAATTATAATACTATTACACTGATCTCTAAAATTAACCTAACTCTTTTAATTATTTTCTTTGGATTTTCAACAAGTTGCTCGATTCACCTTCGAAATATTGATAATTAATAGCCATGATCAAGCACAATATGCATGGTTTGTTCTGAATAAATTTTGATTTGAAATTTGATGGAAATGTACTGTTTGCTGTTGGTTTCAATGTATAGATTGGATGGCATGTATAAAAGAGTTGTTGCTAATAATGATAATAGAAGTAATAATTGTTGAAGGGCTGACTGGGAAAGATGGCCTGTTATTACATTGTTCAGCACACTAACATCATTGCTTTAAATAACCTAAACTTGGCAACAGTTTGTTTTGAAAGTTAAATGGAAATAACATTTCCCAGAGCAAAGCACCAAAAAGATGAAATTTTTTTGTTTGGTGTACATGTACAAAAAAAATTCCAGAGTGAGTGAACACATTGCCAAAAGCCCTTCAATAACCATTACATCAAATTCATTCAAGTATCAGAAAATCTAGATGTGTGCCTTTCAATAACATATGCCTTGTCTGGACGAGGGGTGCAAGCAATGTTGCGTGGAATATGTGGTGCTGTGAGAGTGGCACTTCTTTCAGCAGCATCTTGACACTTCCTTGCAACAATTGCATCCACCAATGGGCGTACATGATCCCTTGTTGTCTTCTCCATAATTGGTTTGGCAATCCACTCCTTACTTCTTTTGGGGAAGACTACCTTGAAACGAAGCTCTCCCTCGTTTTCTCCCTTCGAAGCAGTAGCATGGTCTCTGCTGGTGTTGGCATTGTGGTCAAGGGCTGCCAGCTGTGTTCGAGCGACCATGCCCTTATACCAAAAGTGCTGTCGCTTGGGGAGGTATTTCGTCTGGACGCTGTGATACACCTCCAAAGATCCAGTATGACAGCTGAGTGTCAACTGCTGGATGTCTTTAAGTAGATTTTTGTCAAATACCACTTCTTTTAGTGCCTCGTGTGCTGGTGAACCTGGCCTCAGCCATCTCTTGGTTCTGGCCACATTTCTTGGGATGGGTGGGTGGGGACATTCATGATAATAATCTGCGCTGTCCCACTGGTGGATGTTGGCAGTGTGGTGGACAATTGATATCCACTTCTCCCTCAAGAGTTCCTTGTCCCCATTGCATGTGTCAGCACACCACCAGAGATGGTTGGAGACTGACTTAATCCAGGGAAAAAGATCACCACAGTCCTTCTTCTTTGCCTTTTCAGTTAGTTTTTTAGTGACACTTTTTGCTAAATGCCACACATCAAACTGGTGATCCACATCAGGGTAAATGCGTTTCATATCTGACTTTATGCTTACATGGCGATCAGTTGCCACAACCTTCACTTTTGCCCCTTTACCCTGGATATTTTCCATGCACCTTTTAAATCCTTCTCTCTCCATGGCATTACTGCTGGTCACTTCGCTGACCTGAACAATTTGGAAGTCAACTATTTTGTCGCTATGCTGATCGATCATGGTGTAGGTGCCATATTTTGCGTTATGCCCTGGGCTGTCACAGCGACCATCCCCAGAAAGCCACAACTCTTTATCTTTCAAATCATTAAAAACAGAATTTTGTTCTCCCTCCCAAATTTCATTAATTACTGGAAATAAATATGAGTCTTGAATGTTACAAAATGTTTTCTCACTGAAAAAGCATAACCTTAATATTTCAGCTAATGTAGCTATCTTGGTGTAAGTGGCCCCACTTAGAAGAATTGATGAGGACATCAAAAGGTTTCCAGCAGCCATCCCTTTGATCACTGGCTGGCTGTTCCAGAAGTAGGTGTGGCCATTTATGCACTTAAGTGTAACAAGCAACTGAGAACCCTGGGTAGATTCATGTTTTTTTCTTATGCCTGCACCACACTCGGGACATCTTTTAAAAAGCTTCACTAATTCTTGTTTGAAAACAAGGAACTTAACATCATCTTGTGGATTGACACTTTTTGAGTCTTCAGTTTCTGACTGTGAACTGTTTGAATGATCTGACATTTCATCATTTTTCAATGGTACATAAGATGGATCCTTTTGAGGTGAATTGTCGGGGGTGATTTTCTGTTCATGGGACGGGTCTACCTCATCAGAAGAGATCACTTCCTCTCTGTGAAAGTCTTCATCAGTTTGAGTGCTTTGGTCACACAGGATCACATCAAATGAAGACTTGTAAGTTTGAGACTCAGTTGATTTCATCATAAGTTGTGCTCCTCGTGTATTAATTTGACACCCAACATCACTGGTAAGCTTATGTATTGGTATACTCATTTTATTCGCTTTCGTTGAATCCACATTATGTTGCTGCAATGGCCTCTCGAATGCAACCTCACTATGATCTATGCCCTGGGAATTTAGGCAGCCAACTTCCGGGTAACATTCACTGGAGGTACTAGCTACAGGTTCTGCATGCACACCCTGGGAATTGTGGGAGACAGCTGCTGAATTACATTCAGTGGAGGTACTAGGTTCCACAACATTCATAGGGGAAACATGATGTGCCGTGGTGAGTGATGCAATATACTGCAAACCAAAGCAGACATTTCGTGACTTAGTGAGCAATTGCGTGAGCGTTCCCTCCACATGTAAGATAAGAAAGTACTTCGAGTTGCATGTAGCTAAAATTAATTCAGACTCTTACCTCTTGCTTTGCTCTGTCATGCAAACGGTTTTCAGACGATAGTCGAGGCTTCTTTCTTGGCCGATGGACAAATATTGTTGGTACTGCATCCGGCTTCAATGTACGTTTTGATTTCAACCCAAGAAGTTCTGCTTTAAGATCACGTTCAAAGCAGTCAGGCTCGAAGTGATCAGAACACAACCGAGTATCTTTGGTGACCACAAAGTCAACTCGGGATATTTTTGCTAACCACTTTTGCAAGAGAGAATTTTCTGTAGGAAGACGGTGGAAACTTATTCCATGCTCCTTGCTAACTGATCGAGAATCATTCGAGCATCCAACAGCACAACAATACACCATTACGACGAAACAGTAGAAACGATCTATATGCACATAAAGTGAGTACTGAGGCTTACGCAAAATGGATAGCTTTATTTATACCAAAAAGATTGCCGCAAGACCGGAAAAATCAGCCTGAAATTTTCGAAAAATGTGCGATAACACATTACTAGTTGCGAAAGGAACATGACATGCATTGTAAACCGAGCTTAGTAGTTTACGAAATCGCAGTCATGGGATTTCCGTCTACTGACTTCGAAGCACCACGCTAACTCTAAATATAATTCAATCACTACCCTAAAACTGTCGCAACATTAACTTTAGAAACGTTTAGAAGCTGACGAGGAATAATTATGCAATTAACTAAAATGACACAAATAAAGTCACGTACAGGAGAACAGATCTGGCAAGCTCAATGTTTATTTCAAGCTTGGAGCATATGCACTCATTACAGCTGTTGAACGTGATTTAACTTCTTTCACTATACTGAGAACAATTTAAGTAAACAAATGTCCAAACCAGGCGAATTTCATAATAATAAAAACAAAATAACTGGAGTAAATAATCCTATGTATTAAAAAACATACTTCGTCCGGCGAATGTTTCTAATGGTTTCGATTGCGGGCGAAAATTTTAATTAACTTACGCTTCCATGTCCAAGTTTCCAATGAATATATCACAAGCGCAGAGGACTGCTTATAGGCATCTTTCCGTCTTAAATGTCGAAAATCTTTTTGGTATAAATAAAGCTATCCATTTTGCGTAAGCCTCAGTACTCACTTTATGTGCATATAGATCGTTTCTACTGTTTCGTCGTAATGGTGTATTGTTGTGCTGTTGGATGCTCGAATGATTCTCGATCAGTTAGCAAGGAGCATGGAATAAGTTTCCACCGTCTTCCTACAGAAAATTCTCTCTTGCAAAAGTGGTTAGCAAAAATATCCCGAGTTGACTTTGTGGTCACCAAAGATACTCGGTTGTGTTCTGATCACTTCGAGCCTGACTGCTTTGAACGTGATCTTAAAGCAGAACTTCTTGGGTTGAAATCAAAACGTACATTGAAGCCGGATGCAGTACCAACAATATTTGTCCATCGGCCAAGAAAGAAGCCTCGACTATCGTCTGAAAACCGTTTGCATGACAGAGCAAAGCAAGAGGTAAGAGTCTGAATTAATTTTAGCTACATGCAACTCGAAGTACTTTCTTATCTTACATGTGGAGGGAACGCTCACGCAATTGCTCACTAAGTCACGAAATGTCTGCTTTGGTTTGCAGTATATTGCATCACTCACCACGGCACATCATGTTTCCCCTATGAATGTTGTGGAACCTAGTACCTCCACTGAATGTAATTCAGCAGCTGTCTCCCACAATTCCCAGGGTGTGCATGCAGAACCTGTAGCTAGTACCTCCAGTGAATGTTACCCGGAAGTTGGCTGCCTAAATTCCCAGGGCATAGATCATAGTGAGGTTGCATTCGAGAGGCCATTGCAGCAACATAATGTGGATTCAACGAAAGCGAATAAAATGAGTATACCAATACATAAGCTTACCAGTGATGTTGGGTGTCAAATTAATACACGAGGAGCACAACTTATGATGAAATCAACTGAGTCTCAAACTTACAAGTCTTCATTTGATGTGATCCTGTGTGACCAAAGCACTCAAACTGATGAAGACTTTCACAGAGAGGAAGTGATCTCTTCTGATGAGGTAGACCCGTCCCATGAACAGAAAATCACCCCCGACAATTCACCTCAAAAGGATCCATCTTATGTACCATTGAAAAATGATGAAATGTCAGATCATTCAAACAGTTCACAGTCAGAAACTGAAGACTCAAAAAGTGTCAATCCACAAGATGATGTTAAGTTCCTTGTTTTCAAACAAGAATTAGTGAAGCTTTTTAAAAGATGTCCCGAGTGTGGTGCAGGCATAAGAAAAAAACATGAATCTACCCAGGGTTCTCAGTTGCTTGTTACACTTAAGTGCATAAATGGCCACACCTACTTCTGGAACAGCCAGCCAGTGATCAAAGGGATGGCTGCTGGAAACCTTTTGATGTCCTCATCAATTCTTGTAAGTGGGGCCACTTACACCAAGATAGCTACATTAGCTGAAATATTAAGGTTATGCTTTTTCAGTGAGAAAACATTTTGTAACATTCAAGACTCATATTTATTTCCAGTAATTAATGAAATTTGGGAGGGAGAACAAAATTCTGTTTTTAATGATTTGAAAGATAAAGAGTTGTGGCTTTCTGGGGATGGTCGCTGTGACAGCCCAGGGCATAACGCAAAATATGGCACCTACACCATGATCGATCAGCATAGCGACAAAATAGTTGACTTCCAAATTGTTCAGGTCAACGAAGTGACCAGCAGTAATGCCATGGAGAGAGAAGGATTTAAAAGGTGCATGGAAAATATCCAGGGTAAAGGGGCAAAAGTGAAGGTTGTGGCAACTGATCGCCATGTAAGCATAAAGTCAGATATGAAACGCATTTACCCTGATGTGGATCACCAGTTTGATGTGTGGCATTTAGCAAAAAGTGTCACTAAAAAACTAACTGAAAAGGCAAAGAAGAAGGACTGTGGTGATCTTTTTCCCTGGATTAAGTCAGTCTCCAACCATCTCTGGTGGTGTGCTGACACATGCAATGGGGACAAGGAACTCTTGAGGGAGAAGTGGATATCAATTGTCCACCACACTGCCAACATCCACCAGTGGGACAGCGCAGATTATTATCATGAATGTCCCCACCCACCCATCCCAAGAAATGTGGCCAGAACCAAGAGATGGCTGAGGCCAGGTTCACCAGCACACGAGGCACTAAAAGAAGTGGTATTTGACAAAAATCTACTTAAAGACATCCAGCAGTTGACACTCAGCTGTCATACTGGATCTTTGGAGGTGTATCACAGCGTCCAGACAAAATACCTCCCCAAGCGACAGCACTTTTGGTATAAGGGCATGGTCGCTCGAACACAGCTGGCAGCCCTTGACCACAATGCCAACACCAGCAGAGACCATGCTACTGCTTCGAAGGGAGAAAACGAGGGAGAGCTTCGTTTCAAGGTAGTCTTCCCCAAAAGAAGTAAGGAGTGGATTGCCAAACCAATTATGGAGAAGACAACAAGGGATCATGTACGCCCATTGGTGGATGCAATTGTTGCAAGGAAGTGTCAAGATGCTGCTGAAAGAAGTGCCACTCTCACAGCACCACATATTCCACGCAACATTGCTTGCACCCCTCGTCCAGACAAGGCATATGTTATTGAAAGGCACACATCTAGATTTTCTGATACTTGAATGAATTTGATGTAATGGTTATTGAAGGGCTTTTGGCAATGTGTTCACTCACTCTGGAATTTTTTTTGTACATGTACACCAAACAAAAAAATTTCATCTTTTTGGTGCTTTGCTCTGGGAAATGTTATTTCCATTTAACTTTCAAAACAAACTGTTGCCAAGTTTAGGTTATTTAAAGCAATGATGTTAGTGTGCTGAACAATGTAATAACAGGCCATCTTTCCCAGTCAGCCCTTCAACAATTATTACTTCTATTATCATTATTAGCAACAACTCTTTTATACATGCCATCCAATCTATACATTGAAACCAACAGCAAACAGTACATTTCCATCAAATTTCAAATCAAAATTTATTCAGAACAAACCATGCATATTGTGCTTG
>JAHPZR010037954.1:0-44158 GCA_019787425.1 Platygyra sinensis | reverse complement strand
ACTGTAAATAAGGTCAGGGCTCGAAAATAGCGCTAAGCAAAATGCGAGTGATTTTTGGTAAGGCTCTGCAAGTGAGCAAAATATCCCCCTAGCGAAACGTTTTTTCGAGTTAGAATCAACCATGTCTCCCAAACATTTGGAAAAGAATTTGCTAATGGTCTCACTAGTTTGCTAAGTGGAAAAAAATCTTACTGGCACAACTTTTGCAAGTGGACTGAACAGTTAACTTCGAAACCTGCAAGGTTGAGACTAACCTGGTTTTGTCATCTGATCTCAGTGAAAAGAAGGCAAGCTTGAAGAAGAAAAGAACAAATTATCAAAACAGAACAAGTCCAATGTGTATAAAGACGTAAAGATCCATAACCACAACAAGCCGTGTTGGAAGTTTAACAAAAAACGAAGTTCGCTGTTTTCTCAATGTGACTCTCAAAAAAGTTAACTGTGGGCAAAAACACGGGAGAAACAAAATAACCTACCTTTAACCTGCTCACAGTCAATTTGAGTCGGCATCCAGCCTTATAAGGCCAGGATCAGTTTAACCTAACAAAGATACAATTAAAATGTTATGTTGTAGGCACTTCACTCTGTTTTTCTGACTCAATTTTCCTTTTATTTCATCGCAAACGAGAGCTTATAGGCTTAGGCCCTCGGCAGTCCCACACTAACGGCCAGACGAATTAAAAAGTCGGTCCGGCATGCGTACATGTGTGGCTAAACGAAATAGCCTAAGAATATTCATTCCTGCATTTGTCACAGTGCACAGAGTGGCTGTAAAACTCCAACAATCACGATCATGTTGGGATTTTGTGAATTTTAAGGCAAAACTCGGGCACGGGAAAGCACAAAGCTAGCACGCTTTTCGAAAAGCTCCGTATTCAAAATGTTTTTTTTTTTTGTCCACACGAAAACTCAAAGCCGTGTGATTTCAACATTCCTCGCGTTTGAAGAGCGTTTTTCAAAAAGCTCCATTTCTTGTTGACAGTATTAGTGTGGATGGTAGCCTAACAGTGGAGATCAAGCTGCAAGTTTCAAATCAAATGTTCAACTGTGAACGCTGGCCTTAGTTAACAAAATGATTACCCATAATGAATCAATCCACATTACCAGAACATTGCACGCATTGAAAACTGATTAGAACTTGTAGCTTAGTTTAAAAGGATTATCGTAGACAATCAGACGCACGATTACCTGCTTTAGGTGAAGTCCACAAACAATTGTGGAAGTGGGAGTGGCAGAAACCGACAGAGGGTTTTTGTCTGAAAAAAGAAAACAGAATTATGAACTTGTTTTTGGTTACACATATGCGGCTGGTGCTTAAAGTGGGGCCTGGTTAACAGAACTATCACAACACAGAGACCCACTCAGCTTATTACCTAGTAATAGTTCACACTAAATCGGCCCCGTTTTCTATCTGTACCGTCAAGGGTATAAAATTTCTTTAGAAAAATTCCACTGCGTTGAAGGAGGACCTAGTCCTAAAGCTGAACGCTATTGCAGCCGTGTTTCACGAGCCTGTTCCAGGCATTTGGGAATTGCAAGGGTTGTTAAATAAGTAAGTATAAATGACAGCATGTGGAAAAATAAGCATGGAGCTGGTGTCTCCACTCAACACCCTTGTCTCTCGTTAATTTTTTTTCACTTGTCGGTTATTTGCACCAGTGCTACTGAGTCCATTCCTACATGTAAACGCAGTTTGCCCAAAACAGGCTCATAAGCCACCAACTATGTATCTTAGGCTGCTTATTAACGCGAAGCAGGGGATGGTCTGTATATAACACTTATTAACCGAGAAGCGAGGTCATTCCTTACAGGGAAATCGTCAGACCGAGGCTGAGGTCTGAGACTTCACACCTGTAATGAACTGAACGGACGAGGTTAATAAGTGGTTATATCTTGACTGGGTTGTAAGTTTTTTTTTAAAAAAAAAAACCCCAGGAAAACCCCCCCCGAAAAAAAAAATTTTGGCTGGTGAGGTCTGTCCCCGATGACCAAAGTCACGAGTCTCACCATACAGACTGACTTAGCTTGGTAAAATAGATGTTTAACATATCGCAAAAAACAAGAACAATGGTAAATTCGTTTAAAATGTAACTGTTTTGGTGCTAACTGACATTTTGCTTGCGAACAGCAATGAAGTCGAATTTAAATTCTTCCAAAGTTTTGTTCGTCCTCTTTACTTACAGAACTATATTTGTTAGATTGAAAAACAGTCAATGATTTTTTCATTTTAGCTTGCAACTTTTTCACGTTCAAAACATTACCGGTCTAGATGCTGGTCTAGATGGGAAAATCTAGACCACAGTCAATATCCCATTTCGGCCAATGGAAATTCATGAATATGGTAGTTCCCAGTCCTTGTGAGCCAGAGTCTATATAATAAGCTATAATCCAAGAAGTTGCATTAAAATTAATCGCTAACAATAAAAACCAAATCTTGATACTTTAATATCCTTTGTTTTCTAGAAGAGATTAGCAAACAAAGAACCTCTGGTGAATTAAAATCATTATTTTAAATACTATGATTAAATCAATGCTACTTTGTAAAGGCCAACTTTGTGGTAAAAACATTTTACCTCGAATCTGGGAGACGATTGATTAATTTCCTGAAGTTGCCTGAGTCAAACCCCATCTCAAAGAGCCTTGCAAAAAACAGCAAAATTTTACTTGAACCAAAGCCAAGCCCATAAACCACTGTTAAATACAGATGTAAGGCCCCAGAGAAAAATAGCCCTGTAACTCATATCAGATATAAAAACACTCCCTGCCATATTATGATTTTCTTTATTAAACTTGAATAAATTATTAAATGGATTGGAGAACTGGAGATCAGCTTGCCACTCCGTATTCCTGTAGTGGCCATAGAGGAATCAATGTCCCTTTAAGCCCGCGGGTTTTTGACTGTATTGAAGACGTTCAATTTGACTGCTTCAAGGTTTTTCCTTATTCTGTAGAAAACTGGTATATAAGTTGGCTAATTAAACAATTATTCTCGAGCCCGATGAGGTGTGAGGAGGAATCAGATTGTTTGCGTAAAGATCCAACTATTTGGTGCTCCAAATCACTATCGAGACAAAAGCAGCTTCACTAGTTAAAGAGCCATTGTTTTTGGGTTTTCAACCCCGGTGCTTTCGTTACATAGTGGGCTATAACACATAGCCTACTTAGTAGCGCAAGCCAATCAGAACATCAGCATTGTGAATAAGACCACTAGTTGGATTTACTAAAGAAATAATATATTTGTATTTCAGCACTAATGGTTGTACCTATCAGCTTCGTGCAACACCACACACTATTCTACTGCTGTCACTTTCAGGTCCATTTCCATCATAACATGAAGGAAACCCGTTCCCTGGGGTGGCCCACAATAACTATGAAAAACAATTTACAAAATAAATGTTTAGCTTTATTAAACAATCATAATTCTACTGACAGTAACTCTACTAAACCTCAATTTAAAAAATGAACAACAAAGCAATGTTGATGAATTTAAGGATAGACCATATGAATGTTGTGCCGCGTAGCACTGGGAACACAAATAGTGGAACCAGAGAATTAACTCTGAAGTGTAAATTATAGTGCTACTTAAACCCATGAATAACCCACGGGCGTTAGCCCTAGTAAAGGGAAACAGGGAACCACACGAGGCAAAGAAAAAATCCTTTTGACCTCGGTGGGAAATCGGGGGAACCAACGACCTCCAGAATAAGATTCTACCGTTACCTGTTGATGTTTTACATTACAATGAAGCTAATCATCACAACCACTGGTAATAATAATATAATCATTTATAAGTAGAGCCTTACATGTCTGGATTTCCCATGTAATGCTGCAAACTGCCCCTCCAGACTGAAATCAATAATAGGCACAGCATTATGAACTTCAAATGCCCTAACTTAAAACTGGTTGCATCATATTCCACAAGGAATGTACCCTTCCTTAGCCGAACTAGACCAAGTTAAAAAAAAAACTTGTAATAAGGGAAAATGGGAGAGTTTTCCCCAACTTTATCATGAGCCTAATTTGATCAGAAAAAAGATTACTCATTGGACATTTGTACTTTAAACACACCTTACACAATTTAGAACATAGTTGCTAGTTATGTGATTTACAAACTAGAATAGGAAGATTGTGTGAAGGGGAAGGGGGAAGATTGCTTCCAAGACGCTTGAAAATCAAATCAAATTGCCATATGTAGTTTTGTCTCATCAGCGCTGTCAGTCATTACAGTAACTATATCTCAGTACATGAAATTTATATGAATAAAAGTACACTTAATTTAAAAGAAATTCATAGACTGAAATACTATGAACAGCCCTGTTTGCTATACACAATATTGTTTTGCTGATCAGCATTTCAATATTACTTGCCTATCTCCACCAAGCACCACAGCTGCCTTTAAACCAGTGAATCTACCAAGCTGAAAGTTGCACACAAAATTAAGAATTTTAATTCATCCTCAAGAAGATTTCCATAATGCTAATAATGTCAAGTATACATTTTTAATGTTATTTTTTGTATGCTGAATAAATATGATTTAAATGCAAATTAGTTAGAATGCACAAAAATTATGATGAAATCATGATACCATTTATAATTTTCTTAAATTTCACTTTTTTAACTTATATTTTTGCATTCAAACTAAATTGTATCTGGGAGGAAATAGACAACTTTTTCTCCTTTTTTGCAATAAACAATAAATAAAAGCACTGCAAAATTATTTGTATCTCATGTCCACGGATTTCTATTGTTTTCTACATCTTGCTTAACTCAAGGGTATTTTCACAACTTCTACATTCATGTATGTCTGTTATATTTGTCAGAATCAATGGTTCATATACTACACACAGTGTAGGAACCTGTGTTAAATACATTATAAGTAAGAGTCCATTTGTTACCTCTTTAGTGAATTTGAGGGTCTGAAGCGCCAACTCACGTGTGGGTGACAAGATCAACCCTCTGGCACCAACCTAAAATATTGCACCAATACAACAGAACTTTGAAATCATAGCAAGGTTGAACCTATACATGTAGTTAATTACAAGTAGATGAGCTAGATCTGAGCCCTCAAGTCTCCTTCACTCAGGTGGAAGAAAATCAAGCTGACATTCAGAATGTCACACAACTTTACAAACTGAATGTATGTTTGACTATGATCGGGAAAACTCAGGTCTTTCTATAGTGGCTTTTGCCATTGACTAAAAAATAGTTTTCAGTTTTTCATTTTTCTACCAAGCTTAAAGGGACACAGTCAGCTTTAGGACCGCACTGACCTGGACACCAGTTTTCTCACTTGAAAAAAGTTCACCCTAACCTGGAATCAAAGTTCATCTAGAAATCTGCTCTAATTTTCGCATTGTTCTGCTTGATTTTCAATCGTTCACTGAAAAACCTGTTTTTGAGTGTCCTTTTGTTCATCCGATGATATTATTTTTATCACATCTGGTTAAAAACAGTATTTATCATGTCCCCATTATATGCAAATTAGCTATGATGTGGTATCTACATGTAATGCGCATGTGCCAGGTGACTGTCCATTTAAAATATTACATAATAATTTTTTAACAAATAATATTTTAAGTTCTTTTTGCAAATCTTTGTTTGTCTTTCTAATCTTGCAGTTGGCTTCTGTCCACCTCCATCAGAGCCAAAAAGTTTGTTAATTTACTTAGTATACCCTTAAGTCTAAACTGTGCTGTTGTTACTAATATTTAATTTTGAAATAAAGATGCATGTACATGTGTAAGAGAGAGGGGAGAGTTTCCTCTCATTCTTGACATCACTATTAAAATCTTCTTCTAAACAAGAGGAATAAATGGTTTTCAGTTTTTTTTTTTAAATTTCTTTGATTGTGCCCTACCTTGGCTGAATGGGTTTTAAGTCTTTCAAACATTGGTATCAAGAAGGCAGCTGTTTTGCCAGAGCCTGATAAAATTAAGGAAAGAAAACTGCATATCATATAAATTAGCAAGAATACTTAATTGTAACTTTTGTTTCTTTTTTTTTTTCAGTATTTCAGTCAAGTTGGGTGATGTATCCTACTACATAACATGAATTCTCCCTCTCTATTAAAACCACAAATTGCTCTTAAATTGTAATTAAAAGTAATTGTTAAGTATTAATTAATGTGTGTTACAAAATTACTATTAGAGTTCGCACATCGTATACCAGTTTCAGCTTTACAGCACTGTAGTGTAAAACAAAGAAAAGATCAGATCAGCTAGAAGATAGAAAACCAGCCAAGCTGACCCAATTACCATAATCATTCTTCAGAGGTTTAAAAAGAAGTACTGTTGTAACATTGTACAGACTGTGTAATATTTTATACTTGAGCCAAGAACAGACAGCAGACAGATTTTCAGCAGCTTGTTACACGTAGTCTGTTTTTAATTTAACTCTTGTTTGGACTTAGTAGTTTCCAGGGTAAATGTAAGCACAATACCATGTCATCTCTTTGTATTTTAGATTGAACTGTATGCCAATAAAAATAAATACAACATACTGCTCTTTCATGCTGGCATTGTCTTTTCTCCAATAACTAATAAAAATGAATTTTTGTAACTTTGCATTTTAATAACAAATAAAGTTTTTGTTTGAATGAACATATGTGTCATACAGAGTACCTGTGCGTGCCATTGCTACCACATCTTTTCCATCCATAATCAATGGTATTGTCTATGGAAAAAAAATCCATCTGATGGTTGTTGTTCATTTTGTTACTTCAAAACAACATGTAGATTGCTTTGACAAAAGACCCACTTATGATGAGTATATCAATTACTTATTTTGAAATATTTTATGCACAGTTTAGTCTCTTAAGCTGCAAAGACCCAAATCCGTGTTGCATATAATGTGCAGTTAAAATATTTCCTGCCATTGGGAGCAGGCAAAATAAACACATTCTATACAAAAATATATATATCATTTGATATAATGTATATTTAAAAAGTTGCAAAAGACATAGGAACATTCTGTGTTTGAAAGGTAATATTTCTATTGCAAAACATCAGTGAGATCAATAAGTGGGAACAGAATAAAAAGAATGATGTAAAAAAAAACAGTCTCATTCTCTTTGCCTAGACTGTTCACAGCCTCTACTTTCTTGTATTTTCTACATTCGATCATTGAAGGCACACAGAGAATCCCAAGAGAACCCGACACCAGTGCAAAATAAAAGACTTGACTGGGTAGGGGGTGGGGACCAAGAAAAATAGAGGGGCTGTATACATCTTTGGAAAAAAGTGAATTCCCTCTTTCTCCAGAGTTGGAAAATTCCCATTAGTTAAAAGGTGACAAAAGTGTCATCACCTTGACAATGGCTGAACATTATTAGCTAAAGATTGAACTAGCGCATATCCTACAAAAATCGTAAGGTCTGCTTGATTTCAGCTTTCTTTTATCAGCTTTTCTTGTAGTTGAAGAAGTCCTCTGAGATGACATTCTAAACACACAAACACATGTACACTGTATGTGTTGTTGTTTGCAAACTGACCCTTGTACAATGTAATCAATTAAAAAAGCAATTTAAAGCTCAAATTTTATTGACTGAGTTGTTTGAAAGCCGGTTGATGGTAACCCAGGATTAAACATAAACTAAAGCATAATTTTTCCTTGTTTAAAAATGTTTTTTGCCTCTAAGATTTGGTGTAGTTTGAGATTACTACAGCTCAAAACTGACAGGGAAACAATCTAAACAGAACACCTCCCCAAAAAGTTACAGAACTGAAATCAAAATTCTCGCTAACCCTGGGTTAGCTTAAGGACGTTCGCGCCCATTGCCACTGCGCATCTCTTACTAGTGCGGACGCTATTCATTGGTCACGCGCGTGCCACGTCATTTTCAAGCGCGTACACCGAGTCGAAAACTCAACAAAATATAGAGCTGATGACCTTTGCGTTAACTTTGTGTGCGAATATTTTTGTTGGATGCTCGGTGACCCCCACTTTTTTTTCGGCAGATTACTTCCTTTTCTGATTCTCTCCATTATACTAAAAAACAAAAAAAATCTGTACGTGAGAAATTTTAATATTTCTCATAAACTATTCAAATAGGGTCAAATTGGTACATGGATACAGGTGTGCGTAACTTAGAAGTTGTATTTTTTTAAGGCTAATTCTAGCTGATTTAATGGCATATGTAGCAAAGATATATCAAATAGGCCTATATATACTGTGTTAAACACACATAACTTAGATACGATTCTTCAACTTAAATATATGCCGATAGTAATGAATCCGGCCAGAATCGCCTCAGTGGCTGGAAATCCTAGAAATGCTATGATCTGTGATGCGCCTTATCTTGAAAACGAGTTCGGTGACCCCCGATATTTTTTACGTTTTTCATCTAATCTTATCATTTTCTACCTGCAGTCAAAGTTTTAAAAAAATCTGCACGTGGGAAGTTTTTGGGCGCGAACGTCCTTAATCAGGCTTTGAACAACCCGGCCCAGTCCGATTTAGTTAACTGGTCAAGGCATATACATACAGCTGTTAGTAACAAGGCGATAACAGAGAGAGGAGCCTAATAAGTTCACTTTTTTCCAAAGAAGACTACTGAACAGCCTCTCTATTTTTCTTGCTCACTTTGTTCACAAACCTCACACCCCCCACCTCTGCAAGCTTCACATTCGCTTGGCTCGCTTTTTCTTTCGTGTGCATAAATAGAGATACTATGAACAGTGCACTGTAGCCCTTGCTCCTTCTACTTTCTTATCAGCAGAAACAGAGATACTGGATACAAGATGACCTTGAACATGCACACTTGGTTTAAAAACTTGCACTCGTTCTAGAACTATAATCAGATTAGGTGGACTAAATCTTGTTTCCATTCACAATGTTACAATGTAAATATCGTAATAGTTAAATGATTTAAAATGCAGTCTAAATATTGTACTTGCCTTTCTTTGAATAGGTGTAGGAAGTTTGTAACCTTTTTTCATGACTCCTTTGAACACTGGAAAGCTCAACCCTAGAGATGTACACATGTGTTCAATGTACAATAGTTTCTAGCACACACAGTGAAACTCCAGCTTGCCCTCGGGACAAGTACAATCATGTAGCTCTTAAATTCAGCTAATACCCGGTGCAAGTCATTGTTTGCTCTTTTAATGATTTACAATATCTGACAGATGACTTGTCTTGTCCACTGGACAAATGAGAATGAAGTCACTTGCCTGGACAGGAAGAGAATCTAATTGACACAGATGACCAGATGGCACTTTTTTTCAAGCCCTGATTTATATTAATTAAAATTCTAATACATGTATATATACACCTTACAGATGACAAAGTGTGATTAAACCTAGAAGCATCTAGTAGGCATCATGGTACCTGCTAGAATCTAGACCTCTATTAAAAGATGCATCCTTTGAGTCATAATCAGTATGCAGAGAAAGTCCTGTCCAATAGCTCAGAGAAAGTGGATTTCCACTCTGGCTACATGGAGTTAGAAGATTGTGTCTGTGATTTGCCTGATGGGCAAGTGAAGTTTCTTGGGAAAATTTTGGAGGAAATTCAAATTGCAAAGGTATTTTTGTACATGTAAGAGACAAGCTTGTTGGAGGTGGGAGTGGAGGGGGGAGGGGTGAAGGCTACATGTAGTGAGAATTTTTTTCAGCCGAGGCTATATTTAGTACATGTACATCTTAAATTTGCCCAAAGCACAAACCGGACAATTTGCTTTCCCTACACTCTGATATTCCTGTAATAAACATTCAGTAGAAGAGATAGTTCTTTAAAAGTACAAACTAAAGGTAACCATGGTATTTTGAAATACAGCTCAATGAAGAATTTTAATGATTGTCGTGAGATGCGACTGCAATTTGAATTATTGACCAATAATTCAAGTTGGGTTCAATAAAAACACAACTTACCCATTGATTGAAATCCTCCAGACTTCTTTTTCTTCTTGTTATGCTCGGTGACAAGTCCTCTTGTGTTGAGTACAGTGTCATCATCATCACCATTAACAACATCGTCAGCATCTTGCCTAAAATTCTCATCTTCCTCATGGTTATAGAGTCCACTGGTTTCTACCTGATACAAATTACATGACAGAAGGTTACATAGGACATAAAAAGGGCATTCATTTGTTAAATTAACAAAAAATAATATTAATAATAATTATTATCATTCAAAGTACATGTAATTCATGGATACAAATATATCTAAAATTATTCAGACAATAATGAAAACTTGCACAAGTTAGATAATTTTAAATTTCAAAGAATGAGGCATAAAGCAACAACACCACTGTAAATAGAGTGCCAGTCGCATTGCCCATTGCGAAGTAGACTGAAAGCACTGACTTTTTTGCTCGAAAAACAAGTGAAGGTGCTAGCATGATGGTGTGAGTCATGCTTACGATTGCTCACTTGTGGTAATTATTCTTTGTGTTCTTCCCACCAAATTCCAGACAAAAGAGGGACTGCTCACAGTCTAGTTAACTAATTGTAAAATGATGAAGCAACCCCTTAAGTGAGCCACTCCTGAACTGGTCAGGAGTAGCAGCACAAAAAGCACAGAAATGAATGAAGCCATGCCTCAGCTGAAAGTGAACTTATGATCTCCTAAACAAATTTGAACTCAAAAAGAACAGCTCCACATCCCTTAATACACTGTATGCAACATGCAAACATTTTATACATTAGGTAAAAGGTAAAGTCTGCATACGAGCCAAGTGGCCCATCAGGCCGGAGCTTATCCCGGTTTCCTTAGCATGAAGCGACTAAGAGTATTTCTACTCCCCCCTGGATGGGATGCTAGTCCATTGCAGGGTTACCCCCCAGCATTAAATTCGCCGGTACCCATTTATACACCTGGGTGGAGAGGGGCACTGTGAGAGTAAAGTGTCTTGCCCAAGAACACAACACAATGTCCCCGGTCAGGGCTCGAACCCGGACCACTTGATCCGGAGACAAGCGCACTAACCATGAGGCCACCGCGCCTCCCGATTTTATACATTACATGAAGTTAATCATGATGCAATCGCTCGGGGCATTTGTAAACAAAACAAAACCAAAAAAAGCCAAACAAAACAACAAAATTTTATTAAAAATTAGAAATATAAGTAATTACATTAGTTTCTCCCCGCAAATAGCTTATATTTACTAATCAAGGTGGGGAGATCTAAAGACATTTTAATTTGCTCCACCAGAACGATTTCTTTCTCATGCAAGCAAGGCTGTCAAAATGATTTCAAGAAGATATTGCAAATTAGAAAGTACATTTAGGTGGTAGTCTAATTTTCCAGCAAGGAGAGTGTACGACTAATATTTCAAAGGGGATTTTGAGCATGTCCTTTTGATGCTTTGGAATCCTATTTTCAATGTTTTCCAGTTAGTATTTGGGCCTAAAGAACAATCAAACCTTAAGGCTAAATTTACAGTGTTTTATGTTTAAGGTGATTCCTCAGAAATAAAAGTTACCGATGAATTTTTTTTAAACTTTCCCTGGATGTCCTCTACCAAACACTGTTTCGAAAAATACAATAAAAATGATAGGTCACCATTCTCGTTTAAGAGATATGATGGGCCAATCTTACCTCATTTGTGCCTGTACTCATGCTAATCACGCGCGTTATTCATCGGTCTATGTTACATTTTATGATAGCTCGAAACATAGTTTATAAAAGTAATACTCGGGAAAAAACTTGACAGGTAGAAAGTGTCGAACATATAGAACAATATCATATAAAATTTCTGGAAACATCACACCATTTGAAACAACGTGGACGTAAAGCGTTCGTAGAGTTGTTATTTTTGCGGTCATAATTTGCATCACAGAGTAACGGTTTCATGCACTCTTTCGTCTATATCTTTTTTTCCTTCCGATAGAATTTTTTAGTTTTCTTTTAAATTAAGGAGGACAATATGCAGATTATTCTTATGCAATAAAAAATATAGGTCACCATGCTCGTTTAAAAGAAAATGAACATTTATTTCGCTATCAAACTTACCTTGAGGGAAATTTCTTTCATTGTGTACGTGCACGCGCTAATGACACAAAAATCGTGCGCAGTAGGGATGCGCAATGCAATACTGAGGAATCACCTTAACAGCCATTCTTTTACTTAAAATCTCTTTGGTCTCAATCAAAAATATTTTTATATAATGACATGTACCTTTGCTCTGCTAATTTGACCAAGTGAAAAGACTTACTCAACAATAACTGGTGGAGCAAATTAAGTTACCGGTAACTTTACGAATGCCCTGAGCAATTACATCATGAATAACTTAGCATATTTTATTGGTTGTACTGATATTAGTATTAGAGATTCACATTGTACATGTAAATAGTTACTGAAAAGCCTAGCAAGGAGTAATTATTATAATTAGTTAAAGTTAACTGCCTCAATTTCTTCAGTTCGGACACTATTTTTATTAGCACATGTGAAAGCCTTGGATAATGTCCCTGGCATTTCATGTCCCTTTGATCTTAATTACATCACACACAGGACAGATAAACACATTTAAAACTCTTGAAATGCATCTTCACCTTGACTCAAATGTTTGAAAAGGAAGTGTTACATTATTTTTGCGGGATCGTTTCATTAGTTGTAAGTTTCTTATCGAAATATTACTTTTTTTAAATTGAACTTGTCAAAATTAATGGTAAAGTGAAACAAAAATATACAGTAAATTGTCCAGTTGCTGGCTTTTTTCAGCTCTGGCAAGTGGTCATCATACAACAGTGGCAAAGTTTTTAAACAATACATCCACACTTAAATTACAAATTTAACTTATTAAGTGTTAAATAGTAGATGCACTTTTGAAAGTTTAGAGAGAACACAGGAACCTAAAGCTGCTCTAAGCTGTGCCTTGAGCAACTCTTATATTCTGTACGCTTCTTTTATTCACTCCAAACCTGTGCTCAATCCTAACACAATAACACACAGCTAAAAGTGTGATTCATAACAGTTACCTTGGATCTATCAGTTTTTAGTAGAATTCTACTAGTACACTAATGCAAATGCTGTGATCTGATTGGCTGAGCCATAGCACACTATTAGCCATTAGTGTGCAGTGGCTGGATCTTGTCTATGAAATGGCGACGTTTTCTCGTTTTGCCAAAGTTTTGGAGGAAAATTTCGGTGAAAATGGATAATTAAAATCCTGAGAAGACTACACGAAGGACATTTACGGTTTGTTGACTTAACAAAGTTGAAATTATTGAAAAAAATGATGCGCGCGTGCACGACTTCAATTTTAATATTTTATAATTTTAATATATCAAGAAATAATTGGAAACTGTTATTTGAATTAAACTTTAGTAAGAATTCTACTAAAACAATTAGATTATTCGCTCTCGATTTCTATGAGGTGATAGTTGATTCGGTCTTCGGCCTCATCAACTAATTATTAACAATAGAGTGTTTTTGTCAAGGAACTATCGGCTGATAGTTGCCCTGCGGAAATTTGATGTTCTTAAAACGAATATTTGCCCAAGAAGCAAAGCTTTGAGGGCAAATATGCTAGTTTTAAGAACATCAAATTTCCAAGGGGCAACTATCAGACTGATAGTTCCGAGACATAAACACTCTATTGTCTTTATTGTTCACCACTAAATTTTTCCCATAGCGGCATGCCTCAAAACTGAAAACTGCAAGTTAGAATTTATTTATCAAAATTTCCAACCGCTATGCAGTGCTTAGGTGTTTCATATTTCCCGTTGTGTCCTCTTCAGATGATATTACATCTGTACATATATAAACAGTTTTATATGTCAACTTTTGACTTTTGAGAAGAAACCGTCTAAAGAGGAAATCTCGAATCTGGAAACCTCTGCGCCCGCTTGACGTTTTACTGTACCGTAATTTACCGCAGTTTTCAGCCTAAAAATACTTCTCTTGCTCTCTTCTAACTAAAATCGACATGGGATAATAAATTCTTTTCATTTTATCTAAAAAAACTGTAGGAGAAAGCTGCCTTCTATGAGCCACTTCCGCTGAGCAGGCACTATTGACTGATGGTCACCCTAGGGCATTCTATTGACAGATAGTGCCCGCACGAGATCGTACCACGTGATCAGTTTTGACCAATGACGACAAAGGAAAATTTAGTGGTGAACTACAACACCTCATAGAAATCTCGAGCTCATAATCTAATTGTTAAAATTAATATAATTTCCAACTATACAGTGTAAGTCTGCCAAATGGGCTATAAAAGCTTGATAAGTCAACTAGATGATGCTTCTGGACGAATTACGGTCGTTTCGCCCAATGTCCTGTTTGCCCAGAGTCATTTTGCCCTGACTGAGAGTTGTTTCACCCAGAGTACGAAGTCGTTTCACCCAGACTGAGCCAGATGAATCAGGACGTTTCCATTTCTTCTGATTCCGCTTACGACTCCGTCCCTCATGATCCAGTGAAAACTAGACTGTTGGAGTGTATCTTAGCATTACCATTAAGTGAAATGCTATATGCCTTGTCATGCGAGCAAACTTGTAATGTGGGTGTATGTAGCTTTCAATCGATCAGCAAATGATTGATCAACGGGCTTTGTTTGACAACTTTGTCTTTTCGGGGTCGATATGATCAATCAGAAAAAATGTTGAACTTGACTCGATTCTCTTTATTCCTAGATCCAGTAGAAACAAAATTACTTTCAATCCTCGGGCGAAACAACTTCATACTCCAGGCAAATCGACTCTCAGTCCATGCGAAACAACTCCAGGCGAACAGGACATGGGCGAAACGACCTACTTCCTTCTGGGCCAACAAAGAAGTAGTTTTTCAGGGTATTGGGAGGGTACATGCAAGTTTTAGTTTCTAATAGGCTATCCGAGGTTACAAATAAGGGTTTACCTTGGTGTAAAAACCCTGTGAAGTTTTTCTTTGTTTTGTAGCTATTGTTGGCGTTAGGGTCTATTATCATTACGTTGACTTCAATTCTTTGTATTCTTTGTACGTCACTAGCTGGTGAGTGTTACAAGTTCTGGAGAGTTGAAAAGACTGACCCCCGCTCCACGGACTACCCACTGATCCCCACTCCGCAGACTACACAACGGACTACTCCGCCGACTACCCTACGGACTACCCCCACGGACTACCCTAAATAAACAACCAAATTTACTTTAACAGGGCTAAGAGACACAAGAAGCCTACCTGCTCCACCTACATGATCATAAAAACAGCTGCCATTTTCTTTTCACCAACTTCCTAGACCCAGTCTTTTTTCATATTAGCCCCATTTCTTCATTGGCCACCAACCAAAGCGCTGTTTCGATCAGTAGGAACTATTCAGCCTGGGTCTCTGGCACTGTTGAATATCAATCTCTTTAATCTGCTTTAAGTGTTTACTGTCAACATTTGCTAAAAAGTATAAAATTAATTTAGTTCACCTGCAGGTGATATCTTCGAAGAGCTTCTCTTCAGCAAATGTCAATGTCGATGGCAAACACTTGAAGCAGATTAAAAAGAAAGTATTCAACAGTCCATTCAGAAAATGGTGTTTTTGCATGTGGCCGATGAAGAATGGGGTGAAAATGAAAAAAAAAACTGGGTTGAGGAAGTCGGTAAAGAGAAAATGGCGACTGTTTTTCATACAGTTACTGCAGTTATGATCATATAGGTGGAGCAGGTAGGTTCATTCTTGTGTCTCTTTGTCCTGTTAAAGTAATTGGTTGTTTATTTAGGGTAGTCCGTGGGGGTAGTCCGTAGGGTAGTCCGCGGAGTAGTCTATAGGGTAGTCTGCACAGTGGGGGTCAGTGGGTAGTCTGCGGAGCTGGGGTCAGTCTTTTCCCGGGGTATCCAATCGATGAAAATTGATGATTGCAAAACCAATCGTTCAATCGATATCAATCGATAAAATTAGTTGATTGGTATCGATTGGTATCGGTCAATCGATAATCCATCGATAACCACTCAAAAACTGTTCATTGATTGGCATCGATTAGAAAAGGACCTCAAAACAGACATCTCGCACGCTACCTGTCCGATCATCCACCATTTTTTAGAAGCCCTGGGGACGACCAAGTCTTCTCAGCACAAAGAATATAACCCGTTGCACGTGTACTCGAATTACCCACTTGCCCGTCATTGCTTTCTGTGTCGTAATGTCTACACGAGTCGTCTGGGTAGAGGCTTTACTGAATATAAGGTGCATCATCAAAGGCTATCATCTTTGCGTTTTGAGGTGAACGTCCGTGAAGTGTTCCCTCCAAATACGAAGAGGGGAGAACGTGGAAACGTGTTTAAAGTTGTGAACCGTCAGGGACAACTCGGCCACCTACAGTCCGAGCTTGTAGATCCTCTTTGGCCACTACATGTAGATATATTTCGGTGTTAGTGAATTTTTTGTGAAAGCACAATGCAACCACTTTCCGTTTCTTGAAGTCTATAGGTTGCCCCATGGATAGCCTGCGTAGCTGGCGGGATTTCGCCCGCGAGTGCATTTGTTTTGGTTGCGAAGCCGTGAATGCGAGTGGCGAAGCCGTGAGAGGATTGGTGAAGAGTCGAGTTGAATTCCCGCCTGCCCAAATTCGTGGGGTTTTTTGAATTATGCGTTCACCAGTGCACGCGAATTTCGGATTGGCTGACAGGACTGAAACGTCAATCAAATGTTAATCTATACCACTCTTCTTTCCCAGAGGAAAAGGTTTGTTTTCATACACAAATTTGCTAATGGAGAATGCGAAGAAATGCATAGAGGAAGCTTTGGATTCTCTGACTATCCGTGGGGAAAGGAGAAAAATTATACTCAAGGAAGAACAGGAGAGAGATTTCGGGGAATGATATGTAAAATGGGTTAATTAACCTACACGACTACGGTTCGTGACATTTGTACATTTGCCGTTCTCTGTTGGGTCACTCGACCTTTTTGTCGCTTCACTCGTGTTTATGAAGGGCACTTCATGTAATGTTACAAAGAGGAATTTAAATTAGAGTAGAGCAGAGCCGTAGATCGTGCTATGGCAAATTTTAAGAGGTCATAGGACTGCATGATTTCTGCTGTTGTATATGCATGTCGCTTCGCCGAGTTTGACACCTCTGTAATTTGCAATGTGTTAGTGTATTGTTTTGGCTCATTTCTTTTGCAACATATGTTTTTAAATCTCCAAGCATTTGCTTTTGAGGGACAAGATATGACGTTTTCTGTGAACGTGTTGCTTACTTGCATTCTATATTGTGACGCCGGGCCCGGCTGTGATTAGAACTGTTTGCCTTCGTAAGGTTTTCATCGGAGCCGCCATGGCTTTTACTTCGAGAAAGCTATACGCTTGTCTAGAGAAATTTTTATGCATAACGAGCCAGACGTTCTTAGCAACCAAAAAACAGACCTGGGATCCCGTGGAGATCTCGAACTTTTAGTCTATGATCTCCACGGGATATCCAGTGGCTTGTAACATTCCAGTGTAATCATATCCCTGGCGGTGATCGTTTGTGTTCCTCAAAACGCGTCAAGTTTTGCACGAATGTGTCATAATCCTTAAGTGTGAAAGTGCATTTACTGTAACACAATTACATCGTTTAATTAAAAATGTGACAGAAACATACAAGGCATTTAGGCGGCGTTTCGGGAAATCGACCCAGATTTTCCACGGGAAGCCCAATTCAAACCTCTTAAAGTATTCTCCCTAGGTAAGTCTGCCGGCGACTCCAAAGATAATTTTATTCCGGCTGTCGGGCGGTCGAACTCGAAGATCATGTGTACAGACACTTTGAAAATTAAATCATATTATGCTGTGGGCAGTCAGAAATTCTGAAAAATTACAGATAACAAAGACTTTTTCAAAAGCCTCTCAAGAGGTTACGCTCTCGATTTCTATACGTGATAGAAATCACGAGCTCATAATCTAATTGTTTACAAGTAAACTAATGCGAAGCAATTCTGGAAGCAGCACAATAAAAATAAAAAATAAAAACAATAGCAATCCACGGCTTTGCCACTCGCATGCATGGCTTCGCTACCAAAACAAAAGCACTCGCGCACGAAATCCCGCCAGCTACGCAGGCTAACTGCACGACGGAAAAACCACTATCCCGATTTTGTTACATATCCCGAAGTACTCAGCAACTGTATTGCATGGACTTCAACCTGGATGAACCAGAAAGGATATGTAACAAGTTCCTATAATGTCACGCACGGCGGAAAAATCACTATCACGATTTTGTTACATATCCCGAAGTACTCAGTAACTGTATTGCATGGACTTCAACCTGGATGAACCAGAAAGGATATGTAACAATTTCCTATAATGTCACGCACGACGGAAAAATCACTATCACGATTTTGTTACATATCCCAGAGTACTCAGCAACTGTATTGCATGGACTTCAACCTGGATGAACCAGAAAGGATATGTAACAAGTTCCTATAATGTCACGCACGATGGAGAAATCACTATCACGATTTTGTTAATGTCACGCATGCAGTTTTTGTAAAATATCCTCTAACGCTCGGCAACGTCGAAAAACTACGTTTACGTTTGCGTGGGCAAACCAGAGAGTAGTTATAATATGTACCTATATGCTGATATTCTATGTATCCAGGATTGTTTTTCAGACTAGTGTACCGTGTGGAGTTCAGTATAGGGTCTAACTCACAAACGAAAATACTGATGTTTAGAAGCTATCTCAAGTCCCCATACAATCTAAAACCACGACAATGCATGTAAGTTATGATATGAATAAAAGATTAATCTCATGACTTAGCTTGGTGCCATCGTCTTGTTGAGTTTTGAGTGTGATGTCTTGATTCGATGCTCTACGAGGTTGGTCACGGTCGGCGTTAGCTGAAGACAGTCTCTGGTTCTCTCTGTTGTTCTTGAATTCATGTCCAAGCCAATTACGGTTGTCGGTTTCGTTTGGTTTTCAACAACTGTTTTATGGCTTGAGCGACAACAAATCCAAATGTAGAGGCTGGGGCAGCTTCTTTGTTGCTCTTCCCGCGAAAAGAAAACCAGCGCGCCTTCTTTAACTCCTCCAGGAAAATTCGACTGGAAACTGGCTCAATTTCGCAAAAATGCGTCAGCAGAAACACCATATCTTCTAATTCGGAGGCAAATCTCGTTTTGTGCCCGTTTTCAATGACCGACGACGTGTTCATTCGGAGTCTGTATTATATGAGCGAGCAATATTCCCGCGTTGTGAAAATTTATTTTAAAAAATCAATTATGCGGCCAGATCGTATCTGAAAATAACCAGGTTACTTTAGTACACAGTTACTCTCATTAAAAGCAATTATCGCAGACCACAATAGAACCGCAAAATTCTTGCGATGACAGCAACCTAACAGATAAATGACGTCACGCCATAGCAACCGGACCTGCCGAATTTTTTAGCTTCCGGTTAGCTCTGGCTCGTGATGTTCTTGCCGCTATCTGATCGAGTTTATGTTTCTGGCGCTCGATGTATAGGTTTATTCCTCCTTTGATCGCTCTAGTACCACAGGATTCAAATATAGCTCTTCACACGCAAGTCTGTTGACTGTTTGCGTGATTCGGCTTAGTTTCATGTTTCATGTTACACTTCGTTCTCTGATTGGCTTATTTAATTGATCCATCAAAAGTGCTAAAAGTGGGCGGCAAGCAAAAACCATACCAAATGTGGCAGGCGGGAATTTCACTCGCGGCTTCGCCGCTCGCGAATTCCTCGCGGGCTTTGCCCGCGATGGAATATGGCGGCTCGCCGCTCGCCCGCTCACGCATCCCGCCAGCTACGCAGGCTACCCCATGGAACAAACTTTTGATTTGTCAAAAAAAGCGGACTCCTGTGAACGGGCATAACGTTAAGAAGAGAGAAAGAAGAGAGTATTGTTCTCCTGTTGACAAATTACAATTACTGTGTTTTTATGCGTCAACTCAGTTTCCGTCAATCTACAACCAATCAATACCAATTTATCTATAGAATGGTATTGATAATCGATGCCAATCGATAACCACACCAATCTTCGCCATCGATTGGCCATTGATTATCAATATCAATCGATTAATTGATATGGATTGGTATCGATTGATATCGATTGTCATCGATTATCGATTCCATCGATTGGATACCCCGAGTCTTTTCAACTCTCCCTACAAGTTCTTACACTGAGGATGAGCCACAAATAAGCTTGTTATACAAGGAGAAGCATATTGTAGTTTATGACTGATGAAAGATGATGTTTTTCTTACTTATTACACACGATTAAACATATTTTGATACCTGATCAAACTCGTCAGTCTCCTTGTCTCTAGCCTTCTTTCTTCTAAAATTTTGTGGTGTCGTTTTCCCTCCTTTCTTGTTCCTTTTCTGTTTGAAGTTCTTACTCGGCTTACCCTTGATGATGTTGAAGACTTCTTCCTGGCCATCACATATAAGAAAAATTGCAACAAACGAATTATTCTCCGAAAAAAATGCGAAAATATACCGTTCAAAAGTGAAAATTACTACAAGTCTTTATCGTCCGCCATTTTCCCATGCTGTAAGAGCCAGCAGTAAAAGTGAACAGCGCTTGTGCCATCGCTTTAGGGATCTGATTGGGCAATGTCATGACAACGTAACATCAGTAAACCAATCAGGACTTTGCCTCTAAGCACGCGCTAAAATTTGTTTTCCTCACCTCCGTCATTCATTGAACAAGAAGTGCTTTGAGAAGTAGTATTGTGCCATTCGAGTATATTGTTACTTCAACCGAATCGAGGAAGTCCTTGTTACAGCTCTTTAAAAAGAATGGAGGGATGTGTATCAACTGTACAAGTTACTCCACCCATGGAGGACAGCCCAGCATTTGCGGAGCATATTTTATGGGCGCCGAAGAAGAAGCGCTTGCATCGAAGAGTAATTTCAACAAATCTTCCATCAGGCGGTGACGCAAGAGCACATTCGCATTCGAAAATCAGAAAACGCCTAATTTTTCCGTGTCCAGAAGAAAGTGAAAGAAAGGAGAAAGAAGAAGTATCGAGCAATACCCTCGAGGCCATAGAGGAGTCGAACAACGACGAAAAGAATTCTGCGAGGACGCCGGATAGTTGCGAAGACAAGCGAAATAGAAGCAGTCTTGACCTGTTGAAAGCAAACAATGTACGTGTTGAACAGTTCAAAACCAACCAGAAAGGAGTCAGAAATGTTGATCCCCAGCGCATCAAAAGAAAGTTGGCTTTAAGCAGCTTTCGATAAAGAAAAAAAGAAACATTTTGCAAAGACTAAGCATTGAAAGACATTGGCATTCAGTTGTCCCACAGTTGTCGAATTTGCAACTTTTGACGCAATTTGAAACTGCGGTATTTTGAAAGCTATGCAATTTTTGCAGCAATTAATTTACGGAAGAAGCGTCCCGAGAGCGTGCATCAGTGTTTGCCGACTTGTATTCAATTTCAGCTGTTCTAAACAGCTCAGGAAATGCAAAATTTACGACTATTTATGTGAGCTGGACTTGCACATTGGAAGATACAATGATTTCATCTGCAAAATTTTGTATATTTACGCAGCTTTGCTTCCAAGAATGGAAACCGAAAAGCTAAATAGTGGTCAAACCATAAAATCAATTGTAAAGCCATTAAACGTAATATATCAAGCCTGTAAGTTATTGAGAAAAGGGAAGTAAATTACACTGTACCTAAGGATTGTCATGTCATCTTGGAAAGTAGTGTGTTTTCTTCATCAGTTCTGACATGGAACTTCTCAGGGAAAACAAAATTTAAATATTTTATGCCCTCCCCCCCAGCTCTTAATTCAATCTCCCTGTATTCCCAAGCAAGTTGTGATAAGGAAGCCACTAGTACAGTTTTACAATGTATGTGCCTTATTTTCCGAAAGAAATAATAGGCCATTTCTGAGTTCCCTTGTGCCTTTGTTTCAAAGCGAGTCTAAGTGCGAAACCATTCTTATAAAATGCCTTTGATTTGCATGCAGAACTCATTTTCATGTTTAAGGTTTTGCACTTAGACTTGTTTCGAAACAGAGGCACAAGAGGACTCTGAAATGGCCTGAAAGAAACATTAATTTTACGATAACTGCAGAAATTCACGCGTGCTCATTGGTTAAATTTTATCGTCCATATGCGGACAGACACATGCATTTGAAATTCATACGACGCGCCAGCGAGCGAGAGCGGGTAATTCAACAATTTGTTATCGTAAAAAACAAATTGATGTCAGTTTTTTATGCGTCTGTCCTGTTACTGATCATGAATTTCGTCATAACATTGTCAAAGTAGTCTGCGGATCGACGCGGCTGATCAGCCGCGTCGATCCGCAGACTACTTTGACAATGTTATGACGAAATTCATGATCAGTAACAGGACAGACGCATTAAAAACTGACATCAATTTGTTTTTTACGATAACAAATTGTTGAATTACCCGCTCTCGCTCGCTGGCGCGTCGTATGAATTTCAAATGCATGTGTCTGTCCGCATATGGACGATAAAATTTAACCAATGAGCACGCGTGAATTTCTGCAGTTATCGTAAAATTAATGTTTCTTTCAGGCCATTTCAGAGTCCTCTTGTGCCTCTGTTTCGAAACAAGTCTAAGTGCAAAACCTTAAACATGAAAATGAGTTCTGCATGCAAATCAAAGGCATTTTATAAGAATGGTTTCGCACTTAGACTCGCTTTGAAACAAAGGCACAAGGGAACTCAGAAATGGCCTATTATTTCTTTCGGAAAATAAGGCACATACATTGTAAAACTGTACTAGTGGCTTCCTTATCACAACTTGCTTGGGAATACAGGGAGATTGAATTAAGAGCTGGGGGGGAGGGCATAAAATATTTAAATTTTGTTTTCCCTGAGAAGTTCCATGTCAGAACTGATGAAGAAAACACACTACTTTCCAAGATGACATGACAATCCTTAGGTACAGTGTAATTTACTTCCCTTTTCTCAATAACTTACAGGCTTGATATATTACGTTTAATGGCTTTACAATTGATTTTATGGTTTGACCACTATTTAGCTTTTCGGTTTCCATTCTTGGAAGCAAAGCTGCGTAAATATACAAAATTTTGCAGATGAAATCATTGTATCTTCCAATGTGCAAGTCCAGCTCACATAAATAGTCGTAAATTTTGCATTTCCTGAGCTGTTTAGAACAGCTGAAATTGAATACAAGTCGGCAAACACTGATGCACGCTCTCGGGACGCTTCTTCCGTAAATTAATTGCTGCAAAAATTGCATAGCTTTCAAAATACCGCAGTTTCAAATTGCGTCAAAAGTTGCAAATTCGACAACTGTGGGACAACTGAATGCCAATGTCTTTCAATGCTTAGTCTTTGCAAAATGTTTCTTTTTTTCTTTATCGAAAGCTGCTTAAAGCCAACTTTCTTTTGATGCGCTGGGGATCAACATTTCTGACTCCTTTCTGGTTGGTTTTGAACTGTTCAACACGTACATTGTTTGCTTTCAACAGGTCAAGACTGCTTCTATTTCGCTTGTCTTCGCAACTATCCGGCGTCCTCGCAGAATTCTTTTCGTCGTTGTTCGACTCCTCTATGGCCTCGAGGGTATTGCTCGATACTTCTTCTTTCTCCTTTCTTTCACTTTCTTCTGGACACGGAAAAATTAGGCGTTTTCTGATTTTCGAATGCGAATGTGCTCTTGCGTCACCGCCTGATGGAAGATTTGTTGAAATTACTCTTCGATGCAAGCGCTTCTTCTTCGGCGCCCATAAAATATGCTCCGCAAATGCTGGGCTGTCCTCCATGGGTGGAGTAACTTGTACAGTTGATACACATCCCTCCATTCTTTTTAAAGAGCTGTAACAAGGACTTCCTCGATTCGGTTGAAGTAACAATATACTCGAATGGCACAATACTACTTCTCAAAGCACTTCTTGTTCAATGAATGACGGAGGTGAGGAAAACAAATTTTAGCGCGTGCTTAGAGGCAAAGTCCTGATTGGTTTACTGATGTTACGTTGTCATGACATTGCCCAATCAGATCCCTAAAGCGATGGCACAAGCGCTGTTCACTTTTACTGCTGGCTCTTACAGCATGGGAAAATGGCGGACGATAAAGACTTGTAGTAATTTTCACTTTTGAACGGTATATTTTCGCATTTTTTTCGGAGAATAATTCGTTTGTTGCAATTTTTCTTATATGTGATGGCCAGGAAGAAGTCTTCAACATCATCAAGGGTAAGCCGAGTAAGAACTTCAAACAGAAAAGGAACAAGAAAGGAGGGAAAACGACACCACAAAATTTTAGAAGAAAGAAGGCTAGAGACAAGGAGACTGACGAGTTTGATCAGGTATCAAAATATGTTTAATCGTGTGTAATAAGTAAGAAAAACATCATCTTTCATCAGTCATAAACTACAATATGCTTCTCCTTGTATAACAAGCTTATTTGTGGCTCATCCTCAGTGTAAGAACTTGTAGGGAGAGTTGAAAAGACTCGGGGTATCCAATCGATGGAATCGATAATCGATGACAATCGATATCAATCGATACCAATCCATATCAATTAATCGATTGATATTGATAATCAATGGCCAATCGATGGCGAAGATTGGTGTGGTTATCGATTGGCATCGATTATCAATACCATTCTATAGATAAATTGGTATTGATTGGTTGTAGATTGACGGAAACTGAGTTGACGCATAAAAACACAGTAATTGTAATTTGTCAACAGGAGAACAATACTCTCTTCTTTCTCTCTTCTTAAACGTTATGCCCGTTCACAGGAGTCCGCTTTTTTTGACAAATCAAAAGTTTGTTCCATGGGGTAGCCTGCGTAGCTGGCGGGATGCGTGAGCGGGCGAGGGCGGCGGAGCCGCCATATTCCATCGCGGGCGAAGCCCGCGAGGAATTCGCGCGCGGCGAAGCCGCGAGTGAAATTCCCGCCTGCCACATTTGGTATGGTTTTTGCTTGCCGCCCACTTTTAGCACTTTTGATGGATCAATTAAATAAGCCAATCAGAGAACGAAGTGTAACATGAAACATGAAACAAAGCCGAATCACGCAAACAGTCAACAGACTTGCGTGTGAAGAGCTATATTTGAATCCTGTGGTACCAGAGCGATCAAAGGAGGAATAAACCTATACATCGAGCGCCAGAAACATAAACTCGATCAGATAGCGGCAAGAACATCACGAGCCAGAGCTAACCGGAAGCTAAAAAATTCGGCAGGTCCGGTTGCTATGGCGTGACGTCATTTATCTGTTAGGTTGCTGTCATCGCAAGAATTTTGCGGTTCTATTGTGGTCTGCGATAATTGCTTTTAATGAGAGTAACTGTGTACTAAAGTAACCTGGTTATTTTCAGATACGATCTGGCCGCATAATTGATTTTTTAAAATAAATTTTCACAACGCGGGAATATTGCTCGCTCATATAATACAGACTCCGAATGAACACGTCGTCGGTCATTGAAAACGGGCACAAAACGAGATTTGCCTCCGAATTAGAAGATATGGTGTTTCTGCTGACGCATTTTTGCGAAATTGAGCCAGTTTCCAGTCGAATTTTCCTGGAGGAGTTAAAGAAGGCGCGCTGGTTTTCTTTTCGCGGGAAGAGCAACAAAGAAGCTGCCCCAGCCTCTACATTTGGATTTGTTGTCGCTCAAGCCATAAAACAGTTGTTGAAAACCAAACGAAACCGACAACCGTAATTGGCTTGGACATGAATTCAAGAACAACAGAGAGAACCAGAGACTGTCTTCAGCTAACGCCGACCGTGACCAACCTCGTAGAGCATCGAATCAAGACATCACACTCAAAACTCAACAAGACGATGGCACCAAGCTAAGTCATGAGATTAATCTTTTATTCATATCATAACTTACATGCATTGTCGTGGTTTTAGATTGTATGGGGACTTGAGATAGCTTCTAAACATCAGTATTTTCGTTTGTGAGTTAGACCCTATACTGAACTCCACACGGTACACTAGTCTGAAAAACAATCCTGGATACATAGAATATCAGCATATAGGTACATATTATAACTACTCTCTGGTTTGCCCACGCAAACGTAAACGTAGTTTTTCGACGTTGCCGAGCGTTAGAGGATATTTTACAAAAACTGCATGCGTGACATTAACAAAATCGTGATAGTGATTTCTCCATCGTGCGTGACATTATAGGAACTTGTTACATATCCTTTCTGGTTCATCCAGGTTGAAGTCCATGCAATACAGTTGCTGAGTACTCTGGGATATGTAACAAAATCGTGATAGTGATTTTTCCGTCGTGCGTGACATTATAGGAAATTGTTACATATCCTTTCTGGTTCATCCAGGTTGAAGTCCATGCAATACAGTTACTGAGTACTTCGGGATATGTAACAAAATCGTGATAGTGATTTTTCCGCCGTGCGTGACATTATAGGAACTTGTTACATATCCTTTCTGGTTCATCCAGGTTGAAGTCCATGCAATACAGTTGCTGAGTACTTCGGGATATGTAACAAAATCGGGATAGTGGTTTTTCCGTCGTGCAGTTAGCCTGCGTAGCTGGCGGGATTTCGTGCGCGAGTGCTTTTGTTTTGGTAGCGAAGCCATGCATGCGAGTGGCAAAGCCGTGGATTGCTATTGTTTTTATTTTTTATTTTTATTGTGCTGCTTCCAGAATTGCTTCGCATTAGTTTACTTGTAAACAATTAGATTATGAGCTCGTGATTTCTATCACGTATAGAAATCGAGAGCGTAACCTCTTGAGAGGCTTTTGAAAAAGTCTTTGTTATCTGTAATTTTTCAGAATTTCTGACTGCCCACAGCATAATATGATTTAATTTTCAAAGTGTCTGTACACATGATCTTCGAGTTCGACCGCCCGACAGCCGGAATAAAATTATCTTTGGAGTCGCCGGCAGACTTACCTAGGGAGAATACTTTAAGAGGTTTGAATTGGGCTTCCCGTGGAAAATCTGGGTCGATTTCCCGAAACGCCGCCTAAATGCCTTGTATGTTTCTGTCACATTTTTAATTAAACGATGTAATTGTGTTACAGTAAATGCACTTTCACACTTAAGGATTATGACACATTCGTGCAAAACTTGACGCGTTTTGAGGAACACAAACGATCACCGCCAGGGATATGATTACACTGGAATGTTACAAGCCACTGGATATCCCGTGGAGATCATAGACTAAAAGTTCGAGATCTCCACGGGATCCCAGGTCTGTTTTTTGGTTGCTAAGAACGTCTGGCTCGTTATGCATAAAAATTTCTCTAGACAAGCGTATAGCTTTCTCGAAGTAAAAGCCATGGCGGCTCCGATGAAAACCTTACGAAGGCAAACAGTTCTAATCACAGCCGGGCCCGGCGTCACAATATAGAATGCAAGTAAGCAACACGTTCACAGAAAACGTCATATCTTGTCCCTCAAAAGCAAATGCTTGGAGATTTAAAAACATATGTTGCAAAAGAAATGAGCCAAAACAATACACTAACACATTGCAAATTACAGAGGTGTCAAACTCGGCGAAGCGACATGCATATACAACAGCAGAAATCATGCAGTCCTATGACCTCTTAAAATTTGCCATAGCACGATCTACGGCTCTGCTCTACTCTAATTTAAATTCCTCTTTGTAACATTACATGAAGTGCCCTTCATAAACACGAGTGAAGCGACAAAAAGGTCGAGTGACCCAACAGAGAACGGCAAATGTACAAATGTCACGAACCGTAGTCGTGTAGGTTAATTAACCCATTTTACATATCATTCCCCGAAATCTCTCTCCTGTTCTTCCTTGAGTATAATTTTTCTCCTTTCCCCACGGATAGTCAGAGAATCCAAAGCTTCCTCTATGCATTTCTTCGCATTCTCCATTAGCAAATTTGTGTATGAAAACAAACCTTTTCCTCTGGGAAAGAAGAGTGGTATAGATTAACATTTGATTGACGTTTCAGTCCTGTCAGCCAATCCGAAATTCGCGTGCACTGGTGAACGCATAATTCAAAAAACCCCACGAATTTGGGCAGGCGGGAATTCAACTCGACTCTTCACCAATCCTCTCACGGCTTCGCCACTCGCATTCACGGCTTCGCAACCAAAACAAATGCACTCGCGGGCGAAATCCCGCCAGCTACGCAGGCTATCCATGGGGCAACCTATAGACTTCAAGAAACGGAAAGTGGTTGCATTGTGCTTTCACAAAAAATTCACTAACACCGAAATATATCTACATGTAGTGGCCAAAGAGGATCTACAAGCTCGGACTGTAGGTGGCCGAGTTGTCCCTGACGGTTCACAACTTTAAACACGTTTCCACGTTCTCCCCTCTTCGTATTTGGAGGGAACACTTCACGGACGTTCACCTCAAAACGCAAAGATGATAGCCTTTGATGATGCACCTTATATTCAGTAAAGCCTCTACCCAGACGACTCGTGTAGACATTACGACACAGAAAGCAATGACGGGCAAGTGGGTAATTCGAGTACACGTGCAACGGGTTATATTCTTTGTGCTGAGAAGACTTGGTCGTCCCCAGGGCTTCTAAAAAATGGTGGATGATCGGACAGGTAGCGTGCGAGATGTCTGTTTTGAGGTCCTTTTCTAATCGATGCCAATCAATGAACAGTTTTTGAGTGGTTATCGATGGATTATCGATTGACCGATACCAATCGATACCAATCAACTAATTTTATCGATTGATATCGATTGAACGATTGGTTTTGCAATCATCAATTTTCATCGATTGGATACCCCGGGAAAAGACTGACCCCAGCTCCGCAGACTACCCACTGACCCCCACTGTGCAGACTACCCTATAGACTACTCCGCGGACTACCCTACGGACTACCCCCACGGACTACCCTAAATAAACAACCAATTACTTTAACAGGACAAAGAGACACAAGAATGAACCTACCTGCTCCACCTATATGATCATAACTGCAGTAACTGTATGAAAAACAGTCGCCATTTTCTCTTTACCGACTTCCTCAACCCAGTTTTTTTTTTCATTTTCACCCCATTCTTCATCGGCCACATGCAAAAACACCATTTTCTGAATGGACTGTTGAATACTTTCTTTTTAATCTGCTTCAAGTGTTTGCCATCGACATTGACATTTGCTGAAGAGAAGCTCTTCGAAGATATCACCTGCAGGTGAACTAAATTAATTTTATACTTTTTAGCAAATGTTGACAGTAAACACTTAAAGCAGATTAAAGAGATTGATATTCAACAGTGCCAGAGACCCAGGCTGAATAGTTCCTACTGATCGAAACAGCGCTTTGGTTGGTGGCCAATGAAGAAATGGGGCTAATATGAAAAAAGACTGGGTCTAGGAAGTTGGTGAAAAGAAAATGGCAGCTGTTTTTATGATCATGTAGGTGGAGCAGGTAGGCTTCTTGTGTCTCTTAGCCCTGTTAAAGTAAATTTGGTTGTTTATTTAGGGTAGTCCGTGGGGGTAGTCCGTAGGGTAGTCGGCGGAGTAGTCCGTTGTGTAGTCTGCGGAGTGGGGATCAGTGGGTAGTCCGTGGAGCGGGGGTCAGTCTTTTCAACTCTCCAGAACTTGTAACACTCACCAGCTAGTGACGTACAAAGAATACAAAGAATTGAAGTCAACGTAATGATAATAGACCCTAACGCCAACAATAGCTACAAAACAAAGAAAAACTTCACAGGGTTTTTACACCAAGGTAAACCCTTATTTGTAACCTCGGATAGCCTATTAGAAACTAAAACTTGCATGTACCCTCCCAATACCCTGAAAAACTACTTCTTTGTTGGCCCAGAAGGAAGTAGGTCGTTTCGCCCATGTCCTGTTCGCCTGGAGTTGTTTCGCATGGACTGAGAGTCGATTTGCCTGGAGTATGAAGTTGTTTCGCCCGAGGATTGAAAGTAATTTTGTTTCTACTGGATCTAGGAATAAAGAGAATCGAGTCAAGTTCAACATTTTTTCTGATTGATCATATCGACCCCGAAAAGACAAAGTTGTCAAACAAAGCCCGTTGATCAATCATTTGCTGATCGATTGAAAGCTACATACACCCACATTACAAGTTTGCTCGCATGACAAGGCATATAGCATTTCACTTAATGGTAATGCTAAGATACACTCCAACAGTCTAGTTTTCACTGGATCATGAGGGACGGAGTCGTAAGCGGAATCAGAAGAAATGGAAACGTCCTGATTCATCTGGCTCAGTCTGGGTGAAACGACTTCGTACTCTGGGTGAAACAACTCTCAGTCAGGGCAAAATGACTCTGGGCAAACAGGACATTGGGCGAAACGACCGTAATTCGTCCAGAAGCATCATCTAGTTGACTTATCAAGCTTTTATAGCCCATTTGGCAGACTTACACTGTATAGTTGGAAATTATATTAATTTTAACAATTAGATTATGAGCTCGAGATTTCTATGAGGTGTTGTAGTTCACCACTAAATTTTCCTTTGTCGTCATTGGTCAAAACTGATCACGTGGTACGATCTCGTGCGGGCACTATCTGTCAATAGAATGCCCTAGGGTGACCATCAGTCAATAGTGCCTGCTCAGCGGAAGTGGCTCATAGAAGGCAGCTTTCTCCTACAGTTTTTTTAGATAAAATGAAAAGAATTTATTATCCCATGTCGATTTTAGTTAGAAGAGAGCAAGAGAAGTATTTTTAGGCTGAAAACTGCGGTAAATTACGGTACAGTAAAACGTCAAGCGGGCGCAGAGGTTTCCAGATTCGAGATTTCCTCTTTAGACGGTTTCTTCTCAAAAGTCAAAAGTTGACATATAAAACTGTTTATATATGTACAGATGTAATATCATCTGAAGAGGACACAACGGGAAATATGAAACACCTAAGCACTGCATAGCGGTTGGAAATTTTGATAAATAAATTCTAACTTGCAGTTTTCAGTTTTGAGGCATGCCGCTATGGGAAAAATTTAGTGGTGAACAATAAAGACAATAGAGTGTTTATGTCTCGGAACTATCAGTCTGATAGTTGCCCCTTGGAAATTTGATGTTCTTAAAACTAGCATATTTGCCCTCAAAGCTTTGCTTCTTGGGCAAATATTCGTTTTAAGAACATCAAATTTCCGCAGGGCAACTATCAGCCGATAGTTCCTTGACAAAAACACTCTATTGTTAATAATTAGTTGATGAGGCCGAAGACCGAATCAACTATCACCTCATAGAAATCGAGAGCGAATAATCTAATTGTTTTAGTAGAATTCTTACTAAAGTTTAATTCAAATAACAGTTTCCAATTATTTCTTGATATATTAAAATTATAAAATATTAAAATTGAAGTCGTGCACGCGCGCATCATTTTTTTCAATAATTTCAACTTTGTTAAGTCAACAAACCGTAAATGTCCTTCGTGTAGTCTTCTCAGGATTTTAATTATCCATTTTCACCGAAATTTTCCTCCAAAACTTTGGCAAAACGAGAAAACGTCGCCATTTCATAGACAAGATCCAGCCACTGCACACTAATGGCTAATAGTGTGCTATGGCTCAGCCAATCAGATCACAGCATTTGCATTAGTGTACTAGTAGAATTCTACTAAAAACTGATAGATCCAAGGTAACTGTTATGAATCACACTTTTAGCTGTGTGTTATTGTGTTAGGATTGAGCACAGGTTTGGAGTGAATAAAAGAAGCGTACAGAATATAAGAGTTGCTCAAGGCACAGCTTAGAGCAGCTTTAGGTTCCTGTGTTCTCTCTAAACTTTCAAAAGTGCATCTACTATTTAACACTTAATAAGTTAAATTTGTAATTTAAGTGTGGATGTATTGTTTAAAAACTTTGCCACTGTTGTATGATGACCACTTGCCAGAGCTGAAAAAAGCCAGCAACTGGACAATTTACTGTATATTTTTGTTTCACTTTACCATTAATTTTGACAAGTTCAATTTAAAAAAAGTAATATTTCGATAAGAAACTTACAACTAATGAAACGATCCCGCAAAAATAATGTAACACTTCCTTTTCAAACATTTGAGTCAAGGTGAAGATGCATTTCAAGAGTTTTAAATGTGTTTATCTGTCCTGTGTGTGATGTAATTAAGATCAAAGGGACATGAAATGCCAGGGACATTATCCAAGGCTTTCACATGTGCTAATAAAAATAGTGTCCGAACTGAAGAAATTGAGGCAGTTAACTTTAACTAATTATAATAATTACTCCTTGCTAGGCTTTTCAGTAACTATTTACATGTACAATGTGAATCTCTAATACTAATATCAGTACAACCAATAAAATATGCTAAGTTATTCATGATGTAATTGCTCAGGGCATTCGTAAAGTTACCGGTAACTTAATTTGCTCCACCAGTTATTGTTGAGTAAGTCTTTTCACTTGGTCAAATTAGCAGAGCAAAGGTACATGTCATTATATAAAAATATTTTTGATTGAGACCAAAGAGATTTTAAGTAAAAGAATGGCTGTTAAGGTGATTCCTCAGTATTGCATTGCGCATCCCTACTGCGCACGATTTTTGTGTCATTAGCGCGTGCACGTACACAATGAAAGAAATTTCCCTCAAGGTAAGTTTGATAGCGAAATAAATGTTCATTTTCTTTTAAACGAGCATGGTGACCTATATTTTTTATTGCATAAGAATAATCTGCATATTGTCCTCCTTAATTTAAAAGAAAACTAAAAAATTCTATCGGAAGGAAAAAAAGATATAGACGAAAGAGTGCATGAAACCGTTACTCTGTGATGCAAATTATGACCGCAAAAATAACAACTCTACGAACGCTTTACGTCCACGTTGTTTCAAATGGTGTGATGTTTCCAGAAATTTTATATGATATTGTTCTATATGTTCGACACTTTCTACCTGTCAAGTTTTTTCCCGAGTATTACTTTTATAAACTATGTTTCGAGCTATCATAAAATGTAACATAGACCGATGAATAACGCGCGTGATTAGCATGAGTACAGGCACAAATGAGGTAAGATTGGCCCATCATATCTCTTAAACGAGAATGGTGACCTATCATTTTTATTGTATTTTTCGAAACAGTGTTTGGTAGAGGACATCCAGGGAAAGTTTAAAAAAAATTCATCGGTAACTTTTATTTCTGAGGAATCACCTTAAACATAAAACACTGTAAATTTAGCCTTAAGGTTTGATTGTTCTTTAGGCCCAAATACTAACTGGAAAACATTGAAAATAGGATTCCAAAGCATCAAAAGGACATGCTCAAAATCCCCTTTGAAATATTAGTCGTACACTCTCCTTGCTGGAAAATTAGACTACCACCTAAATGTACTTTCTAATTTGCAATATCTTCTTGAAATCATTTTGACAGCCTTGCTTGCATGAGAAAGAAATCGTTCTGGTGGAGCAAATTAAAATGTCTTTAGATCTCCCCACCTTGATTAGTAAATATAAGCTATTTGCGGGGAGAAACTAATGTAATTACTTATATTTCTAATTTTTAATAAAATTTTGTTGTTTTGTTTGGCTTTTTTTGGTTTTGTTTTGTTTACAAATGCCCCGAGCGATTGCATCATGATTAACTTCATGTAATGTATAAAATCGGGAGGCGCGGTGGCCTCATGGTTAGTGCGCTTGTCTCCGGATCAAGTGGTCCGGGTTCGAGCCCTGACCGGGGACATTGTGTTGTGTTCTTGGGCAAGACACTTTACTCTCACAGTGCCCCTCTCCACCCAGGTGTATAAATGGGTACCGGCGAATTTAATGCTGGGGGGTAACCCTGCAATGGACTAGCATCCCATCCAGGGGGGAGTAGAAATACTCTTAGTCGCTTCATGCTAAGGAAACCGGGATAAGCTCCGGCCTGATGGGCCACTTGGCTCGTATGCAGACTTTACCTTTTACCTAATGTATAAAATGTTTGCATGTTGCATACAGTGTATTAAGGGATGTGGAGCTGTTCTTTTTGAGTTCAAATTTGTTTAGGAGATCATAAGTTCACTTTCAGCTGAGGCATGGCTTCATTCATTTCTGTGCTTTTTGTGCTGCTACTCCTGACCAGTTCAGGAGTGGCTCACTTAAGGGGTTGCTTCATCATTTTACAATTAGTTAACTAGACTGTGAGCAGTCCCTCTTTTGTCTGGAATTTGGTGGGAAGAACACAAAGAATAATTACCACAAGTGAGCAATCGTAAGCATGACTCACACCATCATGCTAGCACCTTCACTTGTTTTTCGAGCAAAAAAGTCAGTGCTTTCAGTCTACTTCGCAATGGGCAATGCGACTGGCACTCTATTTACAGTGGTGTTGTTGCTTTATGCCTCATTCTTTGAAATTTAAAATTATCTAACTTGTGCAAGTTTTCATTATTGTCTGAATAATTTTAGATATATTTGTATCCATGAATTACATGTACTTTGAATGATAATAATTATTATTAATATTATTTTTTGTTAATTTAACAAATGAATGCCCTTTTTATGTCCTATGTAACCTTCTGTCATGTAATTTGTATCAGGTAGAAACCAGTGGACTCTATAACCATGAGGAAGATGAGAATTTTAGGCAAGATGCTGACGATGTTGTTAATGGTGATGATGATGACACTGTACTCAACACAAGAGGACTTGTCACCGAGCATAACAAGAAGAAAAAGAAGTCTGGAGGATTTCAATCAATGGGTAAGTTGTGTTTTTATTGAACCCAACTTGAATTATTGGTCAATAATTCAAATTGCAGTCGCATCTCACGACAATCATTAAAATTCTTCATTGAGCTGTATTTCAAAATACCATGGTTACCTTTAGTTTGTACTTTTAAAGAACTATCTCTTCTACTGAATGTTTATTACAGGAATATCAGAGTGTAGGGAAAGCAAATTGTCCGGTTTGTGCTTTGGGCAAATTTAAGATGTACATGTACTAAATATAGCCTCGGCTGAAAAAAATTCTCACTACATGTAGCCTTCACCCCTCCCCCCTCCACTCCCACCTCCAACAAGCTTGTCTCTTACATGTACAAAAATACCTTTGCAATTTGAATTTCCTCCAAAATTTTCCCAAGAAACTTCACTTGCCCATCAGGCAAATCACAGACACAATCTTCTAACTCCATGTAGCCAGAGTGGAAATCCACTTTCTCTGAGCTATTGGACAGGACTTTCTCTGCATACTGATTATGACTCAAAGGATGCATCTTTTAATAGAGGTCTAGATTCTAGCAGGTACCATGATGCCTACTAGATGCTTCTAGGTTTAATCACACTTTGTCATCTGTAAGGTGTATATATACATGTATTAGAATTTTAATTAATATAAATCAGGGCTTGAAAAAAAGTGCCATCTGGTCATCTGTGTCAATTAGATTCTCTTCCTGTCCAGGCAAGTGACTTCATTCTCATTTGTCCAGTGGACAAGACAAGTCATCTGTCAGATATTGTAAATCATTAAAAGAGCAAACAATGACTTGCACCGGGTATTAGCTGAATTTAAGAGCTACATGATTGTACTTGTCCCGAGGGCAAGCTGGAGTTTCACTGTGTGTGCTAGAAACTATTGTACATTGAACACATGTGTACATCTCTAGGGTTGAGCTTTCCAGTGTTCAAAGGAGTCATGAAAAAAGGTTACAAACTTCCTACACCTATTCAAAGAAAGGCAAGTACAATATTTAGACTGCATTTTAAATCATTTAACTATTACGATATTTACATTGTAACATTGTGAATGGAAACAAGATTTAGTCCACCTAATCTGATTATAGTTCTAGAACGAGTGCAAGTTTTTAAACCAAGTGTGCATGTTCAAGGTCATCTTGTATCCAGTATCTCTGTTTCTGCTGATAAGAAAGTAGAAGGAGCAAGGGCTACAGTGCACTGTTCATAGTATCTCTATTTATGCACACGAAAGAAAAAGCGAGCCAAGCGAATGTGAAGCTTGCAGAGGTGGGGGGTGTGAGGTTTGTGAACAAAGTGAGCAAGAAAAATAGAGAGGCTGTTCAGTAGTCTTCTTTGGAAAAAAGTGAACTTATTAGGCTCCTCTCTCTGTTATCGCCTTGTTACTAACAGCTGTATGTATATGCCTTGACCAGTTAACTAAATCGGACTGGGCCGGGTTGTTCAAAGCCTGATTAAGGACGTTCGCGCCCAAAAACTTCCCACGTGCAGATTTTTTTTAAAACTTTGACTGCAGGTAGAAAATGATAAGATTAGATGAAAAACGTAAAAAATATCGGGGGTCACCGAACTCGTTTTCAAGATAAGGCGCATCACAGATCATAGCATTTCTAGGATTTCCAGCCACTGAGGCGATTCTGGCCGGATTCATTACTATCGGCATATATTTAAGTTGAAGAATCGTATCTAAGTTATGTGTGTTTAACACAGTATATATAGGCCTATTTGATATATCTTTGCTACATATGCCATTAAATCAGCTAGAATTAGCCTTAAAAAAATACAACTTCTAAGTTACGCACACCTGTATCCATGTACCAATTTGACCCTATTTGAATAGTTTATGAGAAATATTAAAATTTCTCACGTACAGATTTTTTTTGTTTTTTAGTATAATGGAGAGAATCAGAAAAGGAAGTAATCTGCCGAAAAAAAAGTGGGGGTCACCGAGCATCCAACAAAAATATTCGCACACAAAGTTAACGCAAAGGTCATCAGCTCTATATTTTGTTGAGTTTTCGACTCGGTGTACGCGCTTGAAAATGACGTGGCACGCGCGTGACCAATGAATAGCGTCCGCACTAGTAAGAGATGCGCAGTGGCAATGGGCGCGAACGTCCTTAAGCTAACCCAGGGTTAGCGAGAATTTTGATTTCAGTTCTGTAACTTTTTGGGGAGGTGTTCTGTTTAGATTGTTTCCCTGTCAGTTTTGAGCTGTAGTAATCTCAAACTACACCAAATCTTAGAGGCAAAAAACATTTTTAAACAAGGAAAAATTATGCTTTAGTTTATGTTTAATCCTGGGTTACCATCAACCGGCTTTCAAACAACTCAGTCAATAAAATTTGAGCTTTAAATTGCTTTTTTTAATTGATTACATTGTACAAGGGTCAGTTTGCAAACAACAACACATACAGTGTACATGTGTTTGTGTGTTTAGAATGTCATCTCAGAGGACTTCTTCAACTACAAGAAAAGCTGATAAAAGAAAGCTGAAATCAAGCAGACCTTACGATTTTTGTAGGATATGCGCTAGTTCAATCTTTAGCTAATAATGTTCAGCCATTGTCAAGGTGATGACACTTTTGTCACCTTTTAACTAATGGGAATTTTCCAACTCTGGAGAAAGAGGGAATTCACTTTTTTCCAAAGATGTATACAGCCCCTCTATTTTTCTTGGTCCCCACCCCCTACCCAGTCAAGTCTTTTATTTTGCACTGGTGTCGGGTTCTCTTGGGATTCTCTGTGTGCCTTCAATGATCGAATGTAGAAAATACAAGAAAGTAGAGGCTGTGAACAGTCTAGGCAAAGAGAATGAGACTGTTTTTTTTTACATCATTCTTTTTATTCTGTTCCCACTTATTGATCTCACTGATGTTTTGCAATAGAAATATTACCTTTCAAACACAGAATGTTCCTATGTCTTTTGCAACTTTTTAAATATACATTATATCAAATGATATATATATTTTTGTATAGAATGTGTTTATTTTGCCTGCTCCCAATGGCAGGAAATATTTTAACTGCACATTATATGCAACACGGATTTGGGTCTTTGCAGCTTAAGAGACTAAACTGTGCATAAAATATTTCAAAATAAGTAATTGATATACTCATCATAAGTGGGTCTTTTGTCAAAGCAATCTACATGTTGTTTTGAAGTAACAAAATGAACAACAACCATCAGATGGATTTTTTTTTCCATAGACAATACCATTGATTATGGATGGAAAAGATGTGGTAGCAATGGCACGCACAGGTACTCTGTATGACACATATGTTCATTCAAACAAAAACTTTATTTGTTATTAAAATGCAAAGTTACAAAAATTCATTTTTATTAGTTATTGGAGAAAAGACAATGCCAGCATGAAAGAGCAGTATGTTGTATTTATTTTTATTGGCATACAGTTCAATCTAAAATACAAAGAGATGACATGGTATTGTGCTTACATTTACCCTGGAAACTACTAAGTCCAAACAAGAGTTAAATTAAAAACAGACTACGTGTAACAAGCTGCTGAAAATCTGTCTGCTGTCTGTTCTTGGCTCAAGTATAAAATATTACACAGTCTGTACAATGTTACAACAGTACTTCTTTTTAAACCTCTGAAGAATGATTATGGTAATTGGGTCAGCTTGGCTGGTTTTCTATCTTCTAGCTGATCTGATCTTTTCTTTGTTTTACACTACAGTGCTGTAAAGCTGAAACTGGTATACGATGTGCGAACTCTAATAGTAATTTTGTAACACACATTAATTAATACTTAACAATTACTTTTAATTACAATTTAAGAGCAATTTGTGGTTTTAATAGAGAGGGAGAATTCATGTTATGTAGTAGGATACATCACCCAACTTGACTGAAATACTGAAAAAAAAAAAGAAACAAAAGTTACAATTAAGTATTCTTGCTAATTTATATGATATGCAGTTTTCTTTCCTTAATTTTATCAGGCTCTGGCAAAACAGCTGCCTTCTTGATACCAATGTTTGAAAGACTTAAAACCCATTCAGCCAAGGTAGGGCACAATCAAAGAAATTTAAAAAAAAAAAACTGAAAACCATTTATTCCTCTTGTTTAGAAGAAGATTTTAATAGTGATGTCAAGAATGAGAGGAAACTCTCCCCTCTCTCTTACACATGTACATGCATCTTTATTTCAAAATTAAATATTAGTAACAACAGCACAGTTTAGACTTAAGGGTATACTAAGTAAATTAACAAACTTTTTGGCTCTGATGGAGGTGGACAGAAGCCAACTGCAAGATTAGAAAGACAAACAAAGATTTGCAAAAAGAACTTAAAATATTATTTGTTAAAAAATTATTATGTAATATTTTAAATGGACAGTCACCTGGCACATGCGCATTACATGTAGATACCACATCATAGCTAATTTGCATATAATGGGGACATGATAAATACTGTTTTTAACCAGATGTGATAAAAATAATATCATCGGATGAACAAAAGGACACTCAAAAACAGGTTTTTCAGTGAACGATTGAAAATCAAGCAGAACAATGCGAAAATTAGAGCAGATTTCTAGATGAACTTTGATTCCAGGTTAGGGTGAACTTTTTTCAAGTGAGAAAACTGGTGTCCAGGTCAGTGCGGTCCTAAAGCTGACTGTGTCCCTTTAAGCTTGGTAGAAAAATGAAAAACTGAAAACTATTTTTTAGTCAATGGCAAAAGCCACTATAGAAAGACCTGAGTTTTCCCGATCATAGTCAAACATACATTCAGTTTGTAAAGTTGTGTGACATTCTGAATGTCAGCTTGATTTTCTTCCACCTGAGTGAAGGAGACTTGAGGGCTCAGATCTAGCTCATCTACTTGTAATTAACTACATGTATAGGTTCAACCTTGCTATGATTTCAAAGTTCTGTTGTATTGGTGCAATATTTTAGGTTGGTGCCAGAGGGTTGATCTTGTCACCCACACGTGAGTTGGCGCTTCAGACCCTCAAATTCACTAAAGAGGTAACAAATGGACTCTTACTTATAATGTATTTAACACAGGTTCCTACACTGTGTGTAGTATATGAACCATTGATTCTGACAAATATAACAGACATACATGAATGTAGAAGTTGTGAAAATACCCTTGAGTTAAGCAAGATGTAGAAAACAATAGAAATCCGTGGACATGAGATACAAATAATTTTGCAGTGCTTTTATTTATTGTTTATTGCAAAAAAGGAGAAAAAGTTGTCTATTTCCTCCCAGATACAATTTAGTTTGAATGCAAAAATATAAGTTAAAAAAGTGAAATTTAAGAAAATTATAAATGGTATCATGATTTCATCATAATTTTTGTGCATTCTAACTAATTTGCATTTAAATCATATTTATTCAGCATACAAAAATAACATTAAAAATGTATACTTGACATTATTAGCATTATGGAAATCTTCTTGAGGATGAATTAAAATTCTTAATTTTGTGTGCAACTTTCAGCTTGGTAGATTCACTGGTTTAAAGGCAGCTGTGGTGCTTGGTGGAGATAGGCAAGTAATATTGAAATGCTGATCAGCAAAACAATATTGTGTATAGCAAACAGGGCTGTTCATAGTATTTCAGTCTATGAATTTCTTTTAAATTAAGTGTACTTTTATTCATATAAATTTCATGTACTGAGATATAGTTACTGTAATGACTGACAGCGCTGATGAGACAAAACTACATATGGCAATTTGATTTGATTTTCAAGCGTCTTGGAAGCATCTTCCCCTTTCCCCTCCAAAATCTCCTATTCTATTTGTAAATCACATAACCTAACAACTATGTTCTAAATTAGTTTAAGTGTGTTTAAATAAATGTCAATGAGTATCGTTTTTTCTGTCTCTCATCCCAAAATTAGGCTCAGATAAAGTTTGGGAAAACTCTCATTTTCCCCTTCTTAAAGTTTTTTTTTAACTTGGTCTAGTTTGGCTAAGGAATGTACATTCCTTGTGGGAATATGATGCACAGTTTGTAGCATTGAAGTGTCATAATGCTGTCCTATATTGATTTCAGTCCAACCTGGAGGGGCAGTTTTGCAGGCATTAACATGGAACCAGACATGTAAGCTCTACTTATAATGATATATGTATTATTACCAGTGGTTGTGATTATTAGTTCCTTGTACTGTAAACATCAACGGTAACGGTAGATCTATTCTGGAGGTCGTGGGTTCGATTCCCACCGAGGTCAAAAGATTTTTTCTTTGCCTCGTGTGGTTGCCCTGTTTTCCCTTTACTAGGGCTAACGCCCATTGGGGTTTATTCATGGTTTAAGTAGCACTATAATTTACACTTCAGAGTTAATTCTCTGGTTCCACTATTTGTGTTCCCAGTGCTATGCGGCACAACATTCCTATGTACCCTTAACAATCACATTGCTTTGTGTCATTTTTTAATTGAGGTTTTATAGAGTTACTTGTCATATTCATTAATGATTTTGAATACGATAACTTTTATTTTTTAAATGTTTTTACATAGTAGTGTGGCCAACCAGAACCGGTTTTCTTCATGTTCTGATGGAAATGGACCTGAAATTGACAGTCAGTAGATATGTTTGTGTTTGACGAAGCTGATAGGTACAATTAGTCTTGAATACAAATTTTATTTTTAGTAAAATCACAACTCGTGGTCTATTATCAATGCTGTCGTTCTGATTGGTGAGCCACTTAGTAGGCTATTTGTTAAAGCCCACTAGTAAGCGAAAAGCACCGGGTTTTGAAAACCAAAACCAATGGCCTTTAACTAGCGAAAGATGTTTTGTCCCTCGATATTTTTTTGACCAACTAGGTGGATTTTACTCAAACATATTCTTCCTGTCGCCCTCATGGTGGGCATCGAGGAATAGATTGTTAATTAGGCCACTTATACCGGTTTATTACAGAATAAGAAAACCTTGAGCAGTCAAATTGAACGTCTTCATACGAGTCAAAACCTGGCTTAAAGAACATTGATGCCTCTATTGCCACACAGAATACGGGTGCAAGCTGATCTCCAGTTCTCCAATCCATATTAAATAATTTATTCAAGTTTTAATAAAGAAAATCATATGGCAGGAGTGTTTTTTTATATCTTAATAGATTTACAGGGCTTATTCTCTGGGCCTTCATCTGTTATTAACAGTGGTTATGGGCTTGGCTTTTGTTCACATAAAATTTTGTGTTTTTTGCATGGGGGCCCCCCCGCCCGCCCCCCCCCCCCCCGGGCCCCCCCCCACTCTTTGCGGTGGGGTTTGCTCAGCAACTTCATGAAATTATTCAATCGTCTTCCAGATTCGAGTAAATGTTTTACACAATTTGGCCTTTACAAAGTCCAATTGTGATTTAATCATAGTTTTAAAATAATGATTTAATTCACAGATTTTTCTTTGTTTGCTAAAATCTTCAGAACAAAGGATAATTAAAGTATCAAGATTGGTTTATTATGTTAGACGGGGGGATTAATTTTATGCAACTTCTGTATTAATAGCTTATTATATGACTCTGTCCTCACAAGGCTGGGAACTCCAATATTCATGAATTTGATTGGCTGAAATGGATATTGACTGGTGGTCTAGATTCTCCCATCTATCCCACATCTAGACCGGTATGTTTTGAAGTGAAAGTGCAAGCTAAATGAAAATCATTGACTGTTATTTCATCTAACAAATATTTCCTGTAAGTAAAGAGGGACGAACAAACTTTGGAAGAATTAAATTCGACTCATTGCTGGTCGCAGTCAAAATGTCAGTTAGCACAAAACATTTACTTTAAACGACTTACATTGGTTCTTGTTTTTTGCGAGATGTTAGACTCTTATTTACAAGCTTAAGTGCAGTCTGTATGGGATAATCTTGACTTTGGTCCATGTGTACAGACCTCACAGCATGCGGTCTGTAACTTACAACCTCAGTCAAGAATATACCACTTATTAACCTCCGTCCGTTCAGGTCATTAACAGGGAAGTCTCAGACCTCAGCCTCGGTCTGAGATTTCCCCTGTACTGAAGACCTCCGCTCTCGGTTATCCAGTTTTTACAGCCCTCCTGCTCACACACAGGGGGGGTTAATAAGAGCTAAGTACAAGTTGGTGGCTTATGAGCCTGTTTTGGGCACTGTTTACATGTAGTAAATGGACAGAGCACTGGTGGGCAATAACAGCAAGTGAAAAAAAAATAACGAGAAGGGTTTATAGTTTGGAGACACAGCTCCATGCTTATTTTTTCACATGCTGTCATTTATACTTTTACTATTTTAACAACCTGCAATCAAATGCCTGTACAGGCTTGTGAACTACTGCTGCAATAGGTTCGCTTTAGACTAGGTCCTCCTTCAACGCAGTGGAATTTTTCTAAGAATTTTTTATACCCTTGACGTACAAATAGAAACGGGGCAGATTTAGTGTGAACTATTACTAGTAATAATCTTAGTCTGGCTCTGTTTGTGATAGTTCTGTTAACCAGCCACTTAAGCACAGCCTCATTGTTTACAAAAAAAAAGTCATAATTCTGTTTTCTTTTTTGCAACAACCCTTCATGTTTTCTGCACTCTTCCAAATTGTTAGTGGACTTCACTAAAGCAGGTAATGTGGTCTGATTGTTCCGAATAATCCCTTTTAACTAAGCTACAAGTTCTTATCAGTTTTCAATGCGTGCAATGTTTTGGTAATGTGGATTGATCATTATGGTAATCCATTGTAACTAAGGCAGCGTTCACAGTTTGAAAATTTTGATTGAAATGCAGCTTTATCTCCACTGTTAGGCTACCATCCACACTATCTGTCACAGAAATGGAGCTTTTTGAAAACGCTCTTCAAACCGGAGGAATTTGAATCAACGGCTTTGAGTTTTCGTGTTGGACAAAAAAAAAAACATTTTGAAACGGAGCTTTTCGAAAAAGCTGATAGCTTTGTGATTTCCCTGCCCGATCTTTTCCTAACACAAATCCCAAATGATCGTGATTGTTTGATTTTACCAAAAAAAAAGGGGGCACCACTCTGTTCACTGTCAAATGCAGGAACAAATTGAAAAAAATATCTTAGGCAATTTCGTTAGCCACACATGTAGCATTGGCGGACCTACTTTTTAATTCGTCTGGCGTTGTGGACGCCGAGGCCTAAGCTTATAAGCTCTCGTTTTCGATGAATAAAAGGAAAATGAGTCAGAACAGAGTGACCTGCTACAACTACTTTTAATTGTATCTTTGTTAGGTTTAAACTGATCCTTTCCTTAATAGGCTTGTTCGATTCTCAAATTGAGTGAGCAGTAAAGGTAGGTTATTTTTGTTTTCCTTTTTTTTTCCCACAGTTAACTTTTTTTGAGAGTTCAATGAGAAAACAGCGACTCGTTTTTGTTTAAACTCCACACTGCTTTGTTTTGGTATGATCTTACGTCTTTATACACATGGTACCTGTCGTTTTGATACATTTGTTCTTTTCTTTTCAAGGTGCCTTCTTTTCACTAGATCAGATGACAAACCAGGTTAGTCTCACCTTGCCAAGGGTTCGAAGTTACTTTTCAGTCCACTTGCAAAGTTTTGCAGTAGATTTTTTTCCCACTAGCAAACTAGTGAGACCATAGCAAATTCTTTCCAAAATTCTTGGGAGACATGGTTTGATTCTAATCGAAACGTTTGCTAGTGGATATTTTTTCTCACTTGCAGTTTCCAAAATCACTCCATTTTGCTCGCGTCTATTTCGAGCCCATGCCTTATTTACAGTAGCTCAATAAATTGCCC
>JAHPZR010037953.1:0-22167 GCA_019787425.1 Platygyra sinensis | reverse complement strand
GTAGAGGACATCCAGGGAAAGTTTAAAAAAAATTCATCGGTAACTTTTATTTCTGAGGAATCACCTTAAACATAAAACACTGTAAATTTAGCCTTAAGGTTTGATTGTTCTTTAGGCCCAAATACTAACTGGAAAACATTGAAAATAGGATTCCAAAGCATCAAAAGGACATGCTCAAAATCCCCTTTGAAATATTAGTCGTACACTCTCCTTGCTGGAAAATTAGACTACCACCTAAATGTACTTTCTAATTTGCAATATCTTCTTGAAATCATTTTGACAGCCTTGCTTGCATGAGAAAGAAATCGTTCTGGTGGAGCAAATTAAAATGTCTTTAGATCTCCCCACCTTGATTAGTAAATATAAGCTATTTGCGGGGAGAAACTAATGTAATTACTTATATTTCTAATTTTTAATAAAATTTTGTTGTTTTGTTTGGCTTTTTTTGGTTTTGTTTTGTTTACAAATGCCCCGAGCGATTGCATCATGATTAACTTCATGTAATGTATAAAATCGGGAGGCGCGGTGGCCTCATGGTTAGTGCGCTTGTCTCCGGATCAAGTGGTCCGGGTTCGAGCCCTGACCGGGGACATTGTGTTGTGTTCTTGGGCAAGACACTTTACTCTCACAGTGCCCCTCTCCACCCAGGTGTATAAATGGGTACCGGCGAATTTAATGCTGGGGGGTAACCCTGCAATGGACTAGCATCCCATCCAGGGGGGAGTAGAAATACTCTTAGTCGCTTCATGCTAAGGAAACCGGGATAAGCTCCGGCCTGATGGGCCACTTGGCTCGTATGCAGACTTTACCTTTTACCTAATGTATAAAATGTTTGCATGTTGCATACAGTGTATTAAGGGATGTGGAGCTGTTCTTTTTGAGTTCAAATTTGTTTAGGAGATCATAAGTTCACTTTCAGCTGAGGCATGGCTTCATTCATTTCTGTGCTTTTTGTGCTGCTACTCCTGACCAGTTCAGGAGTGGCTCACTTAAGGGGTTGCTTCATCATTTTACAATTAGTTAACTAGACTGTGAGCAGTCCCTCTTTTGTCTGGAATTTGGTGGGAAGAACACAAAGAATAATTACCACAAGTGAGCAATCGTAAGCATGACTCACACCATCATGCTAGCACCTTCACTTGTTTTTCGAGCAAAAAAGTCAGTGCTTTCAGTCTACTTCGCAATGGGCAATGCGACTGGCACTCTATTTACAGTGGTGTTGTTGCTTTATGCCTCATTCTTTGAAATTTAAAATTATCTAACTTGTGCAAGTTTTCATTATTGTCTGAATAATTTTAGATATATTTGTATCCATGAATTACATGTACTTTGAATGATAATAATTATTATTAATATTATTTTTTGTTAATTTAACAAATGAATGCCCTTTTTATGTCCTATGTAACCTTCTGTCATGTAATTTGTATCAGGTAGAAACCAGTGGACTCTATAACCATGAGGAAGATGAGAATTTTAGGCAAGATGCTGACGATGTTGTTAATGGTGATGATGATGACACTGTACTCAACACAAGAGGACTTGTCACCGAGCATAACAAGAAGAAAAAGAAGTCTGGAGGATTTCAATCAATGGGTAAGTTGTGTTTTTATTGAACCCAACTTGAATTATTGGTCAATAATTCAAATTGCAGTCGCATCTCACGACAATCATTAAAATTCTTCATTGAGCTGTATTTCAAAATACCATGGTTACCTTTAGTTTGTACTTTTAAAGAACTATCTCTTCTACTGAATGTTTATTACAGGAATATCAGAGTGTAGGGAAAGCAAATTGTCCGGTTTGTGCTTTGGGCAAATTTAAGATGTACATGTACTAAATATAGCCTCGGCTGAAAAAAATTCTCACTACATGTAGCCTTCACCCCTCCCCCCTCCACTCCCACCTCCAACAAGCTTGTCTCTTACATGTACAAAAATACCTTTGCAATTTGAATTTCCTCCAAAATTTTCCCAAGAAACTTCACTTGCCCATCAGGCAAATCACAGACACAATCTTCTAACTCCATGTAGCCAGAGTGGAAATCCACTTTCTCTGAGCTATTGGACAGGACTTTCTCTGCATACTGATTATGACTCAAAGGATGCATCTTTTAATAGAGGTCTAGATTCTAGCAGGTACCATGATGCCTACTAGATGCTTCTAGGTTTAATCACACTTTGTCATCTGTAAGGTGTATATATACATGTATTAGAATTTTAATTAATATAAATCAGGGCTTGAAAAAAAAAGTGCCATCTGGTCATCTGTGTCAATTAGATTCTCTTCCTGTCCAGGCAAGTGACTTCATTCTCATTTGTCCAGTGGACAAGACAAGTCATCTGTCAGATATTGTAAATCATTAAAAGAGCAAACAATGACTTGCACCGGGTATTAGCTGAATTTAAGAGCTACATGATTGTACTTGTCCCGAGGGCAAGCTGGAGTTTCACTGTGTGTGCTAGAAACTATTGTACATTGAACACATGTGTACATCTCTAGGGTTGAGCTTTCCAGTGTTCAAAGGAGTCATGAAAAAAGGTTACAAACTTCCTACACCTATTCAAAGAAAGGCAAGTACAATATTTAGACTGCATTTTAAATCATTTAACTATTACGATATTTACATTGTAACATTGTGAATGGAAACAAGATTTAGTCCACCTAATCTGATTATAGTTCTAGAACGAGTGCAAGTTTTTAAACCAAGTGTGCATGTTCAAGGTCATCTTGTATCCAGTATCTCTGTTTCTGCTGATAAGAAAGTAGAAGGAGCAAGGGCTACAGTGCACTGTTCATAGTATCTCTATTTATGCACACGAAAGAAAAAGCGAGCCAAGCGAATGTGAAGCTTGCAGAGGTGGGGGGTGTGAGGTTTGTGAACAAAGTGAGCAAGAAAAATAGAGAGGCTGTTCAGTAGTCTTCTTTGGAAAAAAGTGAACTTATTAGGCTCCTCTCTCTGTTATCGCCTTGTTACTAACAGCTGTATGTATATGCCTTGACCAGTTAACTAAATCGGACTGGGCCGGGTTGTTCAAAGCCTGATTAAGGACGTTCGCGCCCAAAAACTTCCCACGTGCAGATTTTTTTAAAACTTTGACTGCAGGTAGAAAATGATAAGATTAGATGAAAAACGTAAAAAATATCGGGGGTCACCGAACTCGTTTTCAAGATAAGGCGCATCACAGATCATAGCATTTCTAGGATTTCCAGCCACTGAGGCGATTCTGGCCGGATTCATTACTATCGGCATATATTTAAGTTGAAGAATCGTATCTAAGTTATGTGTGTTTAACACAGTATATATAGGCCTATTTGATATATCTTTGCTACATATGCCATTAAATCAGCTAGAATTAGCCTTAAAAAAATACAACTTCTAAGTTACGCACACCTGTATCCATGTACCAATTTGACCCTATTTGAATAGTTTATGAGAAATAATTAAAATTTCTCACGTACAGATTTTTTTTGTTTTTTAGTATAATGGAGAGAATCAGAAAAGGAAGTAATCTGCCGAAAAAAAAGTGGGGGTCACCGAGCATCCAACAAAAATATTCGCACACAAAGTTAACGCAAAGGTCATCAGCTCTATATTTTGTTGAGTTTTCGACTCGGTGTACGCGCTTGAAAATGACGTGGCACGCGCGTGACCAATGAATAGCGTCCGCACTAGTAAGAGATGCGCAGTGGCAATGGGCGCGAACGTCCTTAAGCTAACCCAGGGTTAGCGAGAATTTTGATTTCAGTTCTGTAACTTTTTGGGGAGGTGTTCTGTTTAGATTGTTTCCCTGTCAGTTTTGAGCTGTAGTAATCTCAAACTACACCAAATCTTAGAGGCAAAAAACATTTTTAAACAAGGAAAAATTATGCTTTAGTTTATGTTTAATCCTGGGTTACCATCAACCGGCTTTCAAACAACTCAGTCAATAAAATTTGAGCTTTAAATTGCTTTTTTAATTGATTACATTGTACAAGGGTCAGTTTGCAAACAACAACACATACAGTGTACATGTGTTTGTGTGTTTAGAATGTCATCTCAGAGGACTTCTTCAACTACAAGAAAAGCTGATAAAAGAAAGCTGAAATCAAGCAGACCTTACGATTTTTGTAGGATATGCGCTAGTTCAATCTTTAGCTAATAATGTTCAGCCATTGTCAAGGTGATGACACTTTTGTCACCTTTTAACTAATGGGAATTTTCCAACTCTGGAGAAAGAGGGAATTCACTTTTTTCCAAAGATGTATACAGCCCCTCTATTTTTCTTGGTCCCCACCCCCTACCCAGTCAAGTCTTTTATTTTGCACTGGTGTCGGGTTCTCTTGGGATTCTCTGTGTGCCTTCAATGATCGAATGTAGAAAATACAAGAAAGTAGAGGCTGTGAACAGTCTAGGCAAAGAGAATGAGACTGTTTTTTTTTACATCATTCTTTTTATTCTGTTCCCACTTATTGATCTCACTGATGTTTTGCAATAGAAATATTACCTTTCAAACACAGAATGTTCCTATGTCTTTTGCAACTTTTTAAATATACATTATATCAAATGATATATATATTTTTGTATAGAATGTGTTTATTTTGCCTGCTCCCAATGGCAGGAAATATTTTAACTGCACATTATATGCAACACGGATTTGGGTCTTTGCAGCTTAAGAGACTAAACTGTGCATAAAATATTTCAAAATAAGTAATTGATATACTCATCATAAGTGGGTCTTTTGTCAAAGCAATCTACATGTTGTTTTGAAGTAACAAAATGAACAACAACCATCAGATGGATTTTTTTTCCATAGACAATACCATTGATTATGGATGGAAAAGATGTGGTAGCAATGGCACGCACAGGTACTCTGTATGACACATATGTTCATTCAAACAAAAACTTTATTTGTTATTAAAATGCAAAGTTACAAAAATTCATTTTTATTAGTTATTGGAGAAAAGACAATGCCAGCATGAAAGAGCAGTATGTTGTATTTATTTTTATTGGCATACAGTTCAATCTAAAATACAAAGAGATGACATGGTATTGTGCTTACATTTACCCTGGAAACTACTAAGTCCAAACAAGAGTTAAATTAAAAACAGACTACGTGTAACAAGCTGCTGAAAATCTGTCTGCTGTCTGTTCTTGGCTCAAGTATAAAATATTACACAGTCTGTACAATGTTACAACAGTACTTCTTTTTAAACCTCTGAAGAATGATTATGGTAATTGGGTCAGCTTGGCTGGTTTTCTATCTTCTAGCTGATCTGATCTTTTCTTTGTTTTACACTACAGTGCTGTAAAGCTGAAACTGGTATACGATGTGCGAACTCTAATAGTAATTTTGTAACACACATTAATTAATACTTAACAATTACTTTTAATTACAATTTAAGAGCAATTTGTGGTTTTAATAGAGAGGGAGAATTCATGTTATGTAGTAGGATACATCACCCAACTTGACTGAAATACTGAAAAAAAAAAAGAAACAAAAGTTACAATTAAGTATTCTTGCTAATTTATATGATATGCAGTTTTCTTTCCTTAATTTTATCAGGCTCTGGCAAAACAGCTGCCTTCTTGATACCAATGTTTGAAAGACTTAAAACCCATTCAGCCAAGGTAGGGCACAATCAAAGAAATTTAAAAAAAAAAACTGAAAACCATTTATTCCTCTTGTTTAGAAGAAGATTTTAATAGTGATGTCAAGAATGAGAGGAAACTCTCCCCTCTCTCTTACACATGTACATGCATCTTTATTTCAAAATTAAATATTAGTAACAACAGCACAGTTTAGACTTAAGGGTATACTAAGTAAATTAACAAACTTTTTGGCTCTGATGGAGGTGGACAGAAGCCAACTGCAAGATTAGAAAGACAAACAAAGATTTGCAAAAAGAACTTAAAATATTATTTGTTAAAAAATTATTATGTAATATTTTAAATGGACAGTCACCTGGCACATGCGCATTACATGTAGATACCACATCATAGCTAATTTGCATATAATGGGGACATGATAAATACTGTTTTTAACCAGATGTGATAAAAATAATATCATCGGATGAACAAAAGGACACTCAAAAACAGGTTTTTCAGTGAACGATTGAAAATCAAGCAGAACAATGCGAAAATTAGAGCAGATTTCTAGATGAACTTTGATTCCAGGTTAGGGTGAACTTTTTTCAAGTGAGAAAACTGGTGTCCAGGTCAGTGCGGTCCTAAAGCTGACTGTGTCCCTTTAAGCTTGGTAGAAAAATGAAAAACTGAAAACTATTTTTTAGTCAATGGCAAAAGCCACTATAGAAAGACCTGAGTTTTCCCGATCATAGTCAAACATACATTCAGTTTGTAAAGTTGTGTGACATTCTGAATGTCAGCTTGATTTTCTTCCACCTGAGTGAAGGAGACTTGAGGGCTCAGATCTAGCTCATCTACTTGTAATTAACTACATGTATAGGTTCAACCTTGCTATGATTTCAAAGTTCTGTTGTATTGGTGCAATATTTTAGGTTGGTGCCAGAGGGTTGATCTTGTCACCCACACGTGAGTTGGCGCTTCAGACCCTCAAATTCACTAAAGAGGTAACAAATGGACTCTTACTTATAATGTATTTAACACAGGTTCCTACACTGTGTGTAGTATATGAACCATTGATTCTGACAAATATAACAGACATACATGAATGTAGAAGTTGTGAAAATACCCTTGAGTTAAGCAAGATGTAGAAAACAATAGAAATCCGTGGACATGAGATACAAATAATTTTGCAGTGCTTTTATTTATTGTTTATTGCAAAAAAGGAGAAAAAGTTGTCTATTTCCTCCCAGATACAATTTAGTTTGAATGCAAAAATATAAGTTAAAAAAGTGAAATTTAAGAAAATTATAAATGGTATCATGATTTCATCATAATTTTTGTGCATTCTAACTAATTTGCATTTAAATCATATTTATTCAGCATACAAAAAATAACATTAAAAATGTATACTTGACATTATTAGCATTATGGAAATCTTCTTGAGGATGAATTAAAATTCTTAATTTTGTGTGCAACTTTCAGCTTGGTAGATTCACTGGTTTAAAGGCAGCTGTGGTGCTTGGTGGAGATAGGCAAGTAATATTGAAATGCTGATCAGCAAAACAATATTGTGTATAGCAAACAGGGCTGTTCATAGTATTTCAGTCTATGAATTTCTTTTAAATTAAGTGTACTTTTATTCATATAAATTTCATGTACTGAGATATAGTTACTGTAATGACTGACAGCGCTGATGAGACAAAACTACATATGGCAATTTGATTTGATTTTCAAGCGTCTTGGAAGCATCTTCCCCCTTTCCCCTCCAACAATCTCCTATTCTAGTTTGTAAATCACATAACTAACAACTATGTTCTAAATTAGTTTAAGTGTGTTTAAAGTAAATGTCAATGAGTATCTTTTTTCTGATCCAAATTAGGCTCATGATAAAGTTGGGAAAACTCTCATTTTCCCTTATTACAAGTTTTTTTTTTAACTTGGTCTAGTTTGGCTAAGGAATGGTACATTCCTTGTGGAATATGATGCACAGTTTTAGTAGCATTGAAGTTCATAATGCTGTGCCTATTATTGATTTCAGTCTGGAGGGGCAGTTTGCAGCATTACATGGAAATCCAGACATGTAAGCTCTACTTATAATGATATATTATTATTACCAGTGGTTGTGATTATTAGTTCATTGTAATGTAACATCAACGGTAACGGTAGATCTATTCTGGAGGTCGTGGGTTCGATTCCCACCGAGGTCAAAAGATTTTTTCTTTGCCTCGTGTGGTTCCCTGTTTCCCTTTACTAGGGCTAACGCCCAGTGGGTTATTCATGGGTTTAAGTAGCACTATAATTTACACTTCAGAGTTAATTCTCTGGTTCCACTATTTGTGTTCCCAGTGCTATGCGGCACAACATTCATATGTACCCTTAACATCAACATTGCTTTGTGTCATTTTTTAAATTGAGGTTTATTAGAGTTACTGTCAGTATTAATTAATGATTTTAATAAGTAACATTTATTTTGTAAATGTTTTTACATAGTATTGTGGCCACCCCAGGACGGTTTCTTCATGTTATGATGGAAATGGACCTGAAATTGACAGCAGTAGAATATGTTGTGTTTGACGAAGCTGATAGGTACAACATTAGTCTTGAATACAAATATTTATTTTTAGTAAAATCCAACTAGTGGTCTATTATCAATGCTGTGTTCTGATTGGTTGAGCTACTAGTAGGCTATTTGTTATAGCCCACTAGTAACGAAAGCACCGGGTTTGAAAACCAAAACAATGGCTTTAACTAGTGAAAGATGTTTTGTCTCGATATTTTTTTGACCAACTAGTTGGATTTTACTCAAACATATTATTCCTCTCACCCTCATGGGCTCGAGGAATAATTGTTAATTAGCCACTTATACCAGTTTATACAGAATAAGGAAAAACCTTGAAGCAGTCAAATTGAACGTCTTCAATACAGTCAAACCCGTGGCTTAAAGACATTGATTCCTCTATTGCCACTACAGAATACGGAGTGGCAAGCTGATCTCCAGTTCTCCAATCCATTTAATAATTTATTCAAGTTTAATAAAGAAAATCATAATGGCAGGAGTGTTTTTATATCTGAATAGATTTACAGGGCTTATTTCTCTGGGGCCTTCATCTGTATTAACAGTGGTTTATGGGCTTGGCTTTTGTTCAAGTAAAATTTTGTGTTTTTTGCAGGCTCTTTGAGATGGGGTTTGCTCAGCAACTTCATGAAATTATCAATCGTCTTCCAGATTCGAGGTAAAATGTTTTACACAAGTTGGCCTTTACAAAGTAGCATTGATTTAATCATAGTTTTAAAATAATGATTTAATTCACAGATGTTTCTTTGTTTGCTAAATCTTCAGAACAAAGGATATTAAAGTATCAAGATTGGTTTTTATGTTAGCGATTAATTTTAATGCAACTTCTTGTATTATAGCTTATTATATGACTCTGTCTCACAAGGACTGGGAACTACCATATTCATGAATTTGATTGGCTGAAATGGATATTGACTGTGGTCTAGATTCTCCCATCTAGACCAGCATCTAGACCGGTAATGTTTTGAAGTGAAAAAGTTGCAAGCTAAAATGAAAAATCATTGACTGTTTTCATCTAACAAATATTTCTGTAAGTAAAGAGGACGAACAAACTTTGGAAGAATTAAATTCGACTCATTGCTGTTCGCAAGCAAAATGTCAGTTAGCACAAAACAGTTACATTAAACGAATTACATTGTTCTTGTTTTTTGCGATATGTTAAACATCTTATTTACCAAGCTAAGTCAGTCTGTATGGGAGAATCTTGACTTTGGTCATGTGTACAGACCTCACAGCATTCGGTCTGTACTTACAACCTCAGTCAAGATATACCACTTATTAACCTCGTCCGTTCAGTCATTACAGGGAAGTCTCAGACCTCAGCCTCGGTCTGAGATTTCCCTGTAATGAATGACCTCGCTCTCGGTTAATAAGTGTTATATACAGACCTCCTGCTCGGTTAATAAGAGCTAAGTACAAGTTGGTGGCTTATGAGCCTGTTTTGGGCAACTGGTTACATGTAGTAATGGACTAGAGCACTGGTGCAAATAACAGCAAGTGAAAAAAAATTAACGAGACAAGGGTTAGTTGGAGACACCAGCTCCATGCTTATTTTTCCACATGCTGTCATTTATACTTACTATTTAACAACCTGCAATCAAATGCCTGGAACAGGCTTGTGAACACTGCTGCAATAGGTTCGCTTTAGACTAGGTCCTCCTTCAACGCAGTGGAATTTTTCTAAGAATTTTATACCCTTGACGTACAAAATAGAAACGGGGGCAGATTTAGTGTGAACTATTACTAGTAATAAGCTGAGTCTGGCTCTGTTGTGATAGTTCTGTTAACCAGGCCCCACTTAAGCACAGCCTCATATGTTAACAAAAAAAAGTCATAATTCTGTTTTCTTTTTTCAGACAAACCCTTCTGTTTTCTGCAACTCTTCCAAAATTGTTAGTGGACTTCACTAAAGCAGGTAATGTGGTCTGATTGTTACGATAATCCTTTTAAACTAAGCTACAAGTTCTTATCAGTTTTCAATGCGTGCAATGTTTTGGTAATGTGGATTGATCATTATGGTAATCATTGTAACTAAGGCAGCGTTCACAGTTGAAAATTTGATTTGAAAATGCAGCTTTATCTCCACTGTTAGGCTACCATCCACACTAATCTGTCACAGAAATGGAGCTTTTTGAAAACGCTCTTCAAACCGGAGGAATTTGAAATCAACGGCTTTGAGTTTTCGTGTGGACAAAAAAAAAAACATTTTGAAACGGAGCTTTTCGAAAAGCGTGATAGCTTTGTGATTTCCCTGCCCGAGTTTTCCTTAAACACAAATCCCAAATGATCGTGATTGTTGAGTTTACAGCCACTCTGTTCACTGTGACAAATGCAGGAATGAATATCTTAGGCAATTTCGTTAGCCACACATGTACGCATTGCGGACCTACTTTTTAATTCGTCTGGCGTAGTGTGGACGCCGAGGCCTAAGCTATAAGCTCTCGTTTTCGATGAATAAAAGGAAAATGAGTCAGAACAGAGTGAAGTGCTACAACATACATTTTAATTGTATCTTTGTTAGGTTTAACTGATCCTGTCCTTATAAGGCTGGATGTCGACTCCAAATTGAGTGAGCAGTTAAAGGTAGGTTATTTTGTTTTCCCTGTTTTTTTCCCACAGTTAACTTTTTTGAGAGTTCAATGAGAAAACAGCGAACTCGTTTTTTGTTAAACTCCACACGGCTTGTTTTGGTATGATCTTACGTCTTTATACACATGTACTTGTCGTTTTGATAATTTGTTCTTTTCTTTTCAAGCTTGCCTTCTTTTCACTGAGATCAGATGACAAACCAGGTTAGTCTCAACCTTGCAAGGTTCGAAGTTAACTTTTCAGTCCACTTGCAAAGTTTTGCCAGTAAGATTTTTTCCACTAGCAAACTAGTGAGACCATTAGCAAATTCTTTCCAAATGTTTGGGAGACATGGTTGATTCTAACTCGAAAACGTTTGCTAGTGGATATTTTTCTCACTTGCAGCTTACCAAAATCACTCGCATTTTGCTAGCGCTATTTTCGAGCCCTGACCTTATTTACAGTAGCTCAATAAATTGCCCCGATAAATTTCACACCTTTCTTTTGACATTGGTAACCGTGACTTTCTAAGATGTAGATTGTCGGTGCTAACGCGCCAATGTCTGCGTCAGGGAGGTGTCTGTCTTAGACAGCGAGCTGAGTTCACCTGTCACCCCTCAACCTTAGGCTGTTAGGACAGTTGTGTTCAACCGTGATATGTTAGTCTGTTCACAGATCAATGTTCTATTTTCTCTAGCATAGTTGAGAGCGCGAACAAAATGAAAACCGCGTTAGATTGAAGGAGTGAACGCGCTAAAAGGGGCTTTGTGTGGACTATGTATCGTTTAAGAACTATAAAAGGCTTAAAAAGATCTACTACAAGTAGGTAAGCCTTTTTTTCAGCCCTGTTATTTTTGTTTCAGCTGTGTTACTGCACATTCTTCAAAACTTGATCAAACCATCTGAACAGACCCTTGTCTTCACGGCTACAAAGCACCATGTGGAATACTTGAAAGAGGTACAGAAAACGAAAAAAAAGATAAGCCGGTTTGAAGTAATTATTACTGTTACTGAGTCTCTTGAGCTACGTACTCGAAAAGATTAATCACCGTCATTTAATCCAAAAGATCCTGGCGGGGGAACTCCCAGTGGTGTGCAGTTAGCTTCTTGGAACCGTGACCCTGCTTGAGAAGAGGACTTGCGATTTTCCTACCCTTCTTACCGAGTGTATTTTTTATCTTGGTATATTACAGGTGCTAGAAGTCGCTGGAATTGAAAGTTCCTTTGTATACAGCACCTTGGATCAAGCAGGTTAGTGCGCAAGGTTGAATGTTTTTGTTATTACATGGAAATGTTCAGAAGAGGGTTTGATGGTGTTTGATCGTCTCCCTGGTGAAAATCTGTCAAGGATCTTTGTACGTCGTTGAATTGCCTGAAGATCCCATGGCAGATTTTTGAGAATGAAGGATGAATGCAAAACTTCGTAGACTACGAGTTGTCCCTCTTTCGCTTAGTTCGTCGTGCGTGACGCGAAAGAAAACCGTGGAAAAAATGGCCGCGTGAAATCCTAGGGGATTCTCGCCCCCAGGATTTCACGCGGCCATTTTTTTTCGCGGTTCTTTCGCGTCACGCACGACGAACTAAGCGAAAGAGGGACTACTCCAATTATAAGAGCAAACGAACAAATTTCCCAATTGACTTGTATTGAAAACAAACTTTGAAAAGGTGACTCAGACGCTCCCATTTAGAAGGCGTGAAAAATTTGGCATTTCAGTTTATTTCAACATTATTAGTATAGTTTGATCGTAAGCTCTATATGCTCTAATCTAATATGAGGGTTTGATATCTACAGCCGTTTAATCCGGACGCGCTAACCACTAGGACGCCAGACACCCCGAAATTTAAAAGGTATACGGTAACCTTTTTTCCTTTTGCAGCAAGAAAGATCAACATTGGCAAGTTTCAACACAAGAAGACGAACGTGATGGTCGTCACTGACGTGGCTGTAAGTGAAAATGTCCCTTTCGTTCTGCATTTTCGTGGAAATGTATTTGTTTATCCACTTGTTTATCTTTACTACCTTTTGAGAGTGGAGGGAGACGGGATTTAATGATAGTATAGACTTCTTGCAAGTGGTAACCGAACTGGTTACCACTGGAAAGGAAGGACCAAGGTTTACGTAAAACCAACCAATACGGGCCTCTTACTCCACTATCAGAGCCACGTAGATAATCGGTACAAGCGTCGTCTAATTACCGCTATGTTAGATCGAGCTTACCGCGTATCTTCTGGCTGGTCGTACTTCTCACAAGAATGCGATCGCCTTGAGACCGTATTCTTAAAGCTTAAGTATCCGAGGCACTTATTCAATATGGCTGTCAAGCAATTGGTAGATTCCAAAGTAACAAACCAGCCCCACATTTCATCAACCGATACGGCCACACCGCCATCGAGTTATCATACCATTTAAAGACAAGAACGCTGATAATGTAGTGGAGAAACGTCTCACAGACCTCAGCTCAAAAGACCACAGTTCAGCCCGTGTTCATCATCGGAAAACTCAACAAAGACCTTAAAATTTGAACAGTCAAGCCACTGTTAACCAACAATGCCTAGTTTATTTCATTTCAATGCAACTTGTGTAATGCAGGATATGTTGGTTACACTCGCGGTAACCCCGCATCCTTTACTTTAAATTGTAACCAAATTAGCTTACCTAAAACTTCTGTTTTGTTGTGTTTTGTTGTCATGTACTGAATTACAAGACTGTCAACACACAAACTGCGCATGAGAGGGAGCCAATATTGTTTTAATATGCTTTGATCTTTGCATTGTTAGGCTCGTGGAATTGATATCCCGATGCTGGATAACGTGATCAACTACAACTTCCCAGCCAAACCAAAGCTTTTTATTCATCGAGTAGGTGAGGCACTCAAGATTTGTATTCCATTACATGTAATAAACAGCTGTCTTGTAATGAGACGATTCAGGGAACTCCATCCAGCAAGATTTTTCACCCCTCCAAAAAAATAGAGACCAGCGCAGTTGAAGGTGCATGTCGTTTGTAACAGAGTCTCTACATTCCAATAAACACTATATGCAATATTAGCTTACTTAAAGTTTTTACGAAGTGATAACCTATCCAACAAGTGGCCTCAGTAGAGCCTGTGGAATTATTTGGGGGAGGTGTGTGTGTGTGTAGCCAAGGGGGGGGGGGGGGGGGGGGGGTGACTACCAAACAAATATACATGGAAGAATGGAACGCCGTATTTCTTAATTGTAATCCCCAAGCTTATCTCACTACCTCTCTCTTGCCAACGTAGCTTCGAGGCCAAAACCCTTTTTCAAAGTAAGCTATGTGTTCCACTTTCTATGTCGTATTACATCAAGTTTAGTTTTGAGTCAGTCCACAAACCACAAGCTTTCAGCACTTGTAATTGTATTCATAGTCCATTAGAGAAAGTCACAGAACTTCAAAGTGGCTCTAACCGAGAAAACACCGTCTCGTGAGCTCCGTACTATTGTAACGAAAGACTGTTGCGCCATTGTTTTTCTCAGGTCGGGTTGCAAGAGCTGGTCGCAGTGGAACGGCTTATTCTCTTGTGGGTAGTGACGAGGTATAAACAACAAGTACTACAGTACTACTTATTTAGAGCAGTTTCCGCTTGAATGTCGAAAAGTGATTGGTTTTCCATTACTACGCAACACCATTGGCTAAAAAAACTCGCGCCAAATTCTTATCCAATCAGAAGTAAAGCAGACACCAATCTCGTTCGCACACGTTTTCCCGCGCTTTACGTCAGCTACTTGTGTTTGCTTCGCGTTTTGATTGGTTCATTAGATTTTCTGTGTCTTTCGTGATTGGCTAGAGCGATCACATTAGTTGGTTTTACGACACTCAATTGAAAACCGTTCTACATCGATGTATCGCTGTCAGATTCATTGGTCAGTAACTAGGCAATATAGCAACTTGAACTACCCTTAATTTTGAGTCCTAAATTGAAACTTACTTCAAAAGCGAGAAAAATTTATATATAGGTATGAGCACTATTGGCTCTGGGCTATGTTAAGGTAAAGCCGTTATGTCAAGAAACAAAACTGACTGAAATGCAAATAATGTAACAGGATCTTTACAAAATATCAGTGCGGGTGAATCAAACTTTTTGTAACTCATTATCGCTTCGTAATGCCTTCCTGGCATTCATCAAATACTGTTCCATGAAATTAAACTATCACTAGAGTTTTCGGGGGCCCTGTTCAGAGGCATCTAGTACTATCTAAGCAAACAGAGGCTGGTAAAACTGTGCCAGAACCGCGCGTTTCCCAAAACCTGTTACTTCTTTTGTAATTAGAGCAAAATCATTTCTTTTCATGTTCATTCACCTCTCCATTATTTAGCCATTTTGTTGGTCATGTTGAAGCTTGACGCCTGTCAGCTGCTTAAACAGAGTTTTCGGAAGCCACGTGACACAGGCGTGGTTAAATGACATTGTGGACGGAATCTTTCCAACTTCCGTCCATTCATCTTTATCCTTCTCATAACATTCCACGATCCCATTACTGTAAATCCCACCGAACACGAAAATTTTGTTCTTTGCTTTACCGATGGCCGCGTTGGAACGAGGAACACACAATTCTGCCTGCAGCAAGCTCCATACATCTGTTGTGGAGTCGTACAGCTCACAGTTCTGAAGCGGGAGAAAAAAATCGCCCGTGCCTCCCACCACGAGGATTTTATTGTCCATGACAGTCGCGCTTGCGAAGGAACGCTTCTCATCCATAGATGCGACGTATTCCCATTGGTCGTTGCTAGGGTCGTATCTCTCGACGGTATCGAGCCCCTGCTGTCCATCGTGGCCCCCGATCGCGTAAATGAGCCCATTCAGCGACAACGCGCATAAGCCCCTTCGCGACGAGTCCATTGGAGCAATATCTTGCCAGGAATTGTCCACGGGCTTGTAACGCGTCACGCCACTTTCCTTAAACATGTAAATGCTATCTTCCACCGTCACAGCCGACAAAGGGAGGCTGGTAAACGTGGAGAGTACTTCCGACCAAATGTTTCTTCTCGGATCGAATTTTTCAATCGTTAAACGGTCATCTTCCCAGCCAATGGCATGCACTTTGCCTTCACAGATTGTCACTGTCCTTACCTCGTTGAAGCTCGGCAATCTAGACAAATCAAACCAGGTTTTTGACGCGGGAATATAACAAGAAGAGCATCCGTTCTTGCTCAATAACACGATACCTTCCGTGACACCTCGTGGCTCGTCACGCTCCTCATCCGGGAGAGTAAGAGCTACTGTTACCAAACTTTTACATTCGTGATCACGCGTCACGAACTCGTCACAGTCAATGACCTCGGTAATGAATTGAAGCGACATGGCCGACAAGCGAAGATGGCTGAAGAGTTCCGCAAAGTAATGTTCTCTAGTTTCGGCATCACGCTTTACCCATGTCCTGATTCCCTCGAAAACCTCCTCTTCACCTCTTTGCGTTTTAATTTCCAGTCTCTCACCACAAATGAGCGCTTTCACATCTTCGAAATCAGAAGACAAAAAGTCTTCTGTTTTCCAAACGTCTCCGAGATGATTGCAAATGTAGTCTGTGGCGGCCTCGTGTAGCTCTTGATGGCGGTATCTCTCGGCAAAGATCTGAATTGCCAAGCAGTTGGAAGGCTTTAGATTGATCATCAAAAACTCGGCACAAGTTTCTTTTAAGCTCGGGATGTCAAAATAATCGGCAATCACTAACAGTTCGTCGGCATTCTCTTCGGAAATTTCAGCCTCTCCGGTATAAACGTAGTTTAAAAGCTCCTCGATAAGTTTCGTTTCTGGAATAAACTCTGGAAGATCAACTTTGAATTCGTCTCCTCCCGTCAACTCGCTCGTGAAAGAAGCTTTAAATACAGGACTGCTCGCAGCGAGTACAACTTTGTGAGCTGGAAGCCGACAATCTTCGACAATGAGAGACACATCGCAAAATGTTTGAGATTTTCGAAACGAATTCAATGCGTGAAGCATCTCCTGACGCTGTTGATATTTTCTTCTGTTTAGTCCTGTTGTTTGTGAATCCATAGCTGCGATGTGGCTTTCCAAACTCGCTGAAATTCGTCGAACGCAATCAATGTTATCACACAAGCCTCATGAGCTCAGTCAACAAGGAGTCAGCGGTAGACCCAATGAACCGTAAACTTGTTGCTGAAAAATTCATGGTTGAAATAGATTGCTCATAATTTTATTCACATTTTTGAGTTTCTATTTTGTTGAAGACGGATGTAAATTCATATTTGAACTGCTGTTTAGATGAAAGTAAAAAATGATCATCGCAGTGAGTTTTGCAATTTTTTCACTTTCATTGTTGAAGACTGCTGGTGATTTTTAGCTATTGTTTCTGTGTTATGCTCGGACGCAATCAATTATCACCCAGTCTCAGTCAACATTGAGTGACTTGAGTCAGCGATGAACCCAATGAACCGTAAAATTGTTGCTTCAAACTTCATGTCTGAAATAGATTTTTCATAATTTTATTCACATTTTTGAGTTTCTATATTATTGGAGACTGCTGGTGATTTTCAGCTATTGTTTCTCCATTATGCCCGGAACAAGCGAAATTGTGAACCTCGGCAATTTACCAAAGTTGCAATGTTAATTCTTTAATGCGCTTAGCACTGCAAAGAATAAGCGCTATATAAATGTTTTTATTATTTTTATTATTTATTATCATGCGATAGTCGCCATGTGTTCTTTTGTGAAGACATTGTTATATAAATCTGGCCAAAGTTTTGTTTATATTTACGAATGACAGTTGAAAGTTCTGCTGGTATTAGCAGTCCATGATTGTATTGTGCTTTCACGTACCGCGTTTTTTAATCGTGTTTCATTTTAGCTTAAGAGCCTGTTCTTGCACTAAACTTTTCTGTCTTTTGTGAATACAAAATTTAAGTGCAAAGAGTCTATTAAACAAAGAGTAACAGAAAATATTTGATAAACTCGTTATATTTTTTATGTTTTTTTCGGCACAATCAGCTAAGCTGGGTGTCAGGATTCGAACGATCCTTAAACACTCGACGTGGTTTGGTTTGCCAACGCACTATAAAGTGCACGGTCCAAAACTTTCAAAAAATGACAGCAATTTCCATGAGGTTTACTGGTGTAATAATCAAATGCATTCCTAACTTTCATATGCCTCTTCTAAGCTTTCTCTATAGGATCACTGATATCTGAATTCAGTGATTGTTAACTAAGGTAAAGTAAAACGTGTATTACAAATGTCCGTTGACTGGTTCACTCCGAAACTAATGAGGATAGTGACTTTCTTTAAGAGAGCAGTGTCACGAGGATTTTGCTGTTTTAGCTCAATTCTGTGCTAAAATCATTACTTTGAGGCTTTAATGATAAGCAAAATGCTTCTGTAAAGCTACGATGAAGATATCAAATGAATTTTATCCGAGAGAGGGCTAGCCATAATAAATTTCTTGAGGATTTTTGGAATACGTAGCATCAAAACTCGAAAAAATTGGCCAATTTTTTCAAGTTTCAATCCATTTCCATCCATGCCATCCGTAGCGACAGGAAACAGTTTCAGCACCTTCAAATAGTCTTTAATAAGAAAACTTGACCATTATTTTGGAATTCAAGTGATGCGAAGACACCGTTTAGCTTCTTATAAAGTTGCCAAATAGCGTGACAGTGCCCCTTTAAAATACAGACACAACTCGGCGATCAGTGAAAAATAAACCTGAATGCAATGCGTCAATGTTTGATCCAGATCCTCTCGGACATTTCTTATCTCTCTTGTGAAGGAGCCATTGTCAAAAGATTCAACAGGGGGTGGACTGGTGAGGAACTTTGTGTGGTTGCATCCCTTGGAGACCTGTAGCTATCAAGAGAGGTTTTTAGCATCTTAATTGGTGTCTAAGGATTGTTTCAGTTACTCCAAGGGCGTAGCCAGGGGGGGGGGGGGTTCTGGGGTGCCCGTGACCCCCCCTTTGTAAGCCATTTTGTAAGCAAACAACCTACAATATTCAGGTGACAATCTGTTGAGTAACCTCTGTATGAGTCAGTGTGACCCCCTCCCCCCCCCCTTTGAAAAATCCTGGCTACGCCCATGTACTCAGCAGTGTAAACTTTCAAATTGTGATAATATCATCAGGCAATATAAAGAAGTTGCCTGAGAGAACTCGGCCAACTCTTGGTTTCCGTCATTTACTGATAGGAAGTCAAGCTTTGATATGCTTCTTTACAACAACAATGTTATTTAGAGGACTGATATGTGGGAGTTTATCAGAACGCTTCTACTACTATTTCTTTCTCAGAGAGTAATCAAGACCACCTCCTCAGTGTTGGACACTCACTCACTTATCGTCATCGTCCCGGCTGGGACATCAGGCCATAATGAATATTGGGGAGGTCTCCAAAATATCATTAACAGGAGTCCCTTCTCGACAAGGGCTTTGTTGTGTTGGTTTAAGTAAACGGTGTACTGTGCGCATATGTGATGACAAATCATGGCAGAGATGTTATGCTGTGGAACACAAACTGTCTGAAAGCAGCTCAGTGAAGAAACAGGATCTTTTTTTAATTTTGTTTCAGTGCGAGCGAATCAAACTTTTCTAACGTTTGCGGATAATTACTTCCTAACATCTTCCTGGCATTTATCAAATACTGTTTTCAGTATTAAATCAAAGTATCATTGCTGGGTTTAGCATACCATCGAAACAAACAGAGAGTGGTAAGCCTGGTCAAATAAACCCGTAGCTTCATGAGAACAAGATGATACACGTCTATGTCCATCTCGTTCTCTGTTATTCATGTAAGTGTGGAGGACGAGACCCGATCGCCGACATGTCAAGAACTGACAAACGTGACGGGTCGTCGCGAACCGTCACGAACCGTCACCAGTTTGGCGCCCTATAACGGGTCGGGTATATTGGACAACCCTACTGTTTTTCTGCAGCGCGACGACAAAGCGGGACGCCTTTCAGTGGCTGAAACAGAGCTTTTGGAAGCCACGTGCTACACGCATAATTAAAGGCCATTGTGGACGAATACGGACACTGTCCAACTTTTGTCCATTCTTCTTGATCCTTGTCGTAGCATTCCACAATCCCATTACTGTAGGCTCCACCGAACACAAAGATCTTCCTCCTTGTTTCGGTGATGGCTGCGTTAGAACGAGAAACACATAATTTCGTCTGAAGCAAGCTCCACGCATTTGTTGTGGGGTCGTAAACCTCAGAATTCCGAAGCGGTACGAAATAACTCTCGCCTCCCACCACGAGGATTTTATTGTCCATAACGGTCGCACTTGCAAAGCAACGCTTCTTGGCCATAGATGCAACGTATTCCCAATGGTTGTTGCTAGGGTCGTATCTTTCAACGGTATTGAGCCTCTGCTTTCCATCGAGGCCCCCGATCGTGTAAATGAGTCCGTTCAACGACAACGCGCATAAGCCCCTTCGCGATGAGTTCATCGGGGCCATATCTTGCCAGGAATTGTCCACTGGTTTGTAACGGGTCACGCCATTTTCATGAAACAGGTATATGCAGTCTCTTATCGCCGTGGTCGCTATAGGAAGGCTGGATTTCTTCCATACTACCTCCGACCAAATGTTGTCCTGAGGGTCGAATTTTTCAATTGTTAAACGCCCATCTTGCCAGCCAATGGCGTAGACTTTGCCTTCACAGACGGTCACTGCTCTTACCTCGTTGAAGCTCGGTAATCTAGACAAGTCAAACCAGGCTTCTTTCGTGGGAATGTAACAAGAAGTGCATCCATTTTCACTCAATAACACAATACCTTCCGTGACACCTCGTGCGTCAAGTTCCACTGTGACCAAACCGTCGCAGACGTGACTTCGCGTGACGAACGCGTCACGGGCAATGACTTCCGTGATGAATTGAAGCGACATGGCCGACAAGCGAAGATGGCTGAAAAGTTCCGGGAAGCAATGCTCTCTTGTTTCAGGATCGTGCTTTACCCATGACCTTATTCCGTCGAAAACGTCTTTTTCGTTTCTTTGCGTTTGGAAATCTAGTCTCTCGCCACAAATAAGGTCTTCCACATCCTCGAAATCCAAAGACAAAAACTCCTCTGTTTTCCAGATTTCTCCGAGATGGTTGCAAATATATTCCGACGCGGCTTCATGTAACAGTTGGCAGTATCTCTCGGCAAAGATCTGAATCGCCAAGCAATTCGAAGGCTTCAGATTGATCATCAAAAACTCAGCACAAGCCTCTCTCAGGCTCAGAATACCGTAAAAATCGGCGAGAACGAACAGTTTCTCGGCATTCTCTTCGAAAATTTCAACCTCCCCGGTGTAAACGTAATTCAAAAGTCCCTCGATGCTTTCAGTGTCTAGAGGAAACGCCGGTATTTCAACCTTGAATTCGTTGCCTGCTTTTCCTCCCGTCAACTCGCTCGTAAAAGAAGCTTTAAATACAGGACTGCAGGCAGCGAGAACAACTTTGTGAGCTGGAAGTCGATCTGGAGGTCGATCTGGAAGTCGATCTGGAAGTCGACAATTGTCGACAACGAGAAACACGTCGCAAAATGTTTGAGACTTTCGAAAGGAATTCAATGTGTGAAGCATCTCCTGTTGCTGTTGATGTTTTCTTTGCGAATCCATAGCTGGGTTAAGGTTCTCGAAATTCGCATAAACACGTCGAACGCAATCAATGTCTTTCAGTTCTTACCCGGAAGGATTCTCGTTTTCAGGTCTACTCATTTTAACGAAAGTCACGCAAGCCGCAAATTAGCCGACATTGAGTCAGCGGTAGAGCCAGTGAAGTTTTTGTAGTTTTATTTGCATTTTTGAGTTTTTATTATGCTGAAGACTTTTCGTAATTTTCATCTGTTGTTTGTTTGTTATTTTCGGAACAAGCGAAATGGTGAAGTTTTATCAAACATGTTGGGCAATTTGCCAAAGTTACAATGTGAATTATTTTTGACCACAGGCGGCATGTACTCGTTGTTGAGAACTCTGTTATGTAAATCAGGCCATAGTTAGCTATTTTCGCGAATGTCAATTTAGAGTGTCGGGTGACATTGGCGATCCATAATCGCGCTTTATTTTCAGAATTAAACAGTAGCTACTTGACGGTTTCCGTATCTTGAATAGTTTAGCCTTAATCTCGTCGTTTGCAATCCGTGTTAATCTTCTCCATTTTTAACCATCCTTGTTCCTTTATGGCTTATTATTATCTCTTTGGTGTTTTTCTGTCTAAGTAAACTATTATTTTCAGGTTTTCTTCAATTTAGTGGTAATTTTGTGGGGAGGAGCCGCGTTTTTCAATCGCGTTTCATGTAAGCTCTATACAGTTGTCCTATCAGCGTTTGAAGTCGCTAGTCATCTGCACTGTACTTTTAGGTACAGGCTACAGGCAATCGTGGCAAGGATTGATATCAAATACTGTCAGTTCTTTCTCGGCGATCACAGTATGATCGTTGCCATGATAAATATTCCAGAATGCAATGCGTCATGGTTGGATCCAGGTCCTCTCGTTCTCGGTGTTCA
>JAHPZR010037952.1:0-36681 GCA_019787425.1 Platygyra sinensis | reverse complement strand
CCAGCCATTCTGAAATGAGGACAGAGTAAAAAACCTCCAACATTTTCCTGAAACTCCAGAACAAGCAATAAAGCAAAGTCAACATGAATCGCTCTTTCGGACGCCATCTTTGTTTTAAGATTTTGGGCAGCGCGCGCTCAAAAAGAGTCTGAGTACTAGAGCAACAAATCAACCAATCAGACAAAAGTCTCCCTTGTTCATCACGGACACCTCCAAAATACAGACTCTCAGTTGTGGTTTTTTTTGTCCTTGTTATTGCTGTCCGTATAAAGGAGGGCGTGAGTGTATGCTTAAGGCTCGGAGTCAAGTAATTCACCAAAAACTAATTCAGGTCCAAAATAACGAGCAAGGGACATACTAGCCTGCAGCGCCAAAGCAAGTGAGCATTACTCATATATGAAAGATGTATTTTTTTTGTTTGGCCATCGCGTAGAATAGCCGGACATCATTACTTATTCACGAGCACCAAAGCGGCAAAATTTGAATACGAATGTAGTTTGAATGGCCAAGAATAAGACAGAAAAGACCCTAATTTGCCAGCAGGGCATTGTTAAAACTCGATTTCCTGACTTTCTTAAGTCCCATTTAATGTTTTAAGCAACGGGCGTTTCCTGAGGAATGCTATATCTACAATTGCAGCCAAAAAATAGGAAGTTTTGCGATGTTTTTGGACTATCTTTTTGCGTTCTGAAATTGGGAAAAATCGGCTTTTTCGGAGGGGAACTTATTCCCGATACGAAGTGAAAAGCGATTTTTAAGTAAGCGAGACGGGCTTTAAAAAAGTTAGCAGCGGGAAATAAAAGTTTGACGTTTTCTTAACTGATCCCGTCTTTACTTTGTAAATCGAAGTAAGACAACGACTATCAAACTGACATTTAAAATTGCGAGTTGGAAGTGCGTTCAAATATGGCGCGTCTTTGCTTAGATGCATGGGATCCTCACAAGACGGTTATATGGAAATAAAAAAGAACTTAATGCTGTTGTTTCTTCATGACGTTTCAGTCATCCGCAAACACAGAATCTCACTTTCGGTTGAGTCAGAAACCGCGCCTGAGACTAGTTAGGCCCTAAAGCCAAATAAAGCACAAAAGCGGACGTACATTTCAAACCAACAACGACTTAGATACCCTCGCGTAGTTAGAGTTTGTAAAAAAATAGTGAAACAAATTACGAAAAAAATATTGTTTTTACATCACAGCTTGACTGATCCCAGTTCCCAGCATCCCGGGGTTTCTCACCCAACCGGAAGTAAAGATTCACGTCCTCAGATGGCTAAAATGAATTGAAGAAAAAACCATATCACTTTCTTCTTCTTCGTTAATTTTCACGTCAGTTGTCAAGTAGAATCTATCAAATCAAAAATATTTGCCAAATACACATTCAGGAAAATAAAAAAAAGTTCAAATAATGACATCTACCTTTACACTTGCACATATTGCAGCTCTCTGTGGAGCTGTTTGTCCCAGGGCAATCTCTTCCGTTCCATTTTGGAGCTGGATTAGAACATGTTCGAGCACGTATTCTGTTTCCCTCTCCACACTTCTTGCTGCATGGTTGCCATGATGACCACGGACTCCAACTACCATTCACTGATGATTAGAAGAAACAATCCACGAGATAAAAGTTTAGAATTGCCTCGTGCATCAAGACAGAAGAAATGTTTGTGGTTCAGTTTTATTCACTATTCCAATCGGCTGTGAGCAGAAGAAAACAACAGTCTGATGAAGGATCGATACAAATCTTTAGAACAAACACAAAGGAATGCTTAGACCTAAGAGAAGTTAAATTTAAATCAGTTTACGCTGGTCATAATATTAGTAAAATTAAAAATGCAAAAAATGTGTTAACCAAGAAACCCTTGGTATCTTGACAATTTGCTAAAGATGAGTGAGTCAGAGCAAAGCCAGCCTGAACATGGAAAGTTACACACGCTTTACTGGTAAAGTGCAAAAGCTAATCTCAGATGGCAAAAAATAAATGTTTTGTCAAACGTTAACAATGGATGAAACGGCAAGTTTTTTTTATCCACTTACAACTGGTGAAATTTTTTCACCTTCATGTGCACAAGCCTGGTAACCATTAAGTTCCCAGACTCGTAGCTAGACTTATCAGGTGTTAAGAAGAGATCAGGTACTAACTAACCTTCAACAAAGCGGTAAACAAAGATGCTCCACACAGTTCCCGCACGATGATTAAACGAACATTGATTAGACGGTCCATTTCTATTGTAAGTTGTGCTACCGTTCATCCCACTCCAGCACTGATGGTGATACTCAATACCAAAATACCAGAAGCCTTTCTTATACACCTCAGTAGCACACATGTGAATTATGGCTGCGAGTGAATTGGCCAAATCACTGTCGTTGATCATGGCAGGGTAAATTTGGACTAATTGTGGAAATGCGCGTCGATATCTTGTATCTCTGAAACAACCGACTGGTTCATATGGATGTAATGCCGTTTCATCTGTGTCTAGAAAAGATCATATAAGAATTTTGTGGAGAACTGTAAATAAACAATCTGTAACCTTGTGGCTCTTGCTGTATTCATGTATTCATGCATTTAATGGCATGTTTTCACGTCTCTAGCTCCCTGTTTATCTAGCGGCAATATTTGTTCCTAATTTGCCGCTTGGCCACCATTTTTTTTTTTGTTTGTTTTTTGAGCGAGAAAAGGCGTCCAAGCAAATCAACTCTCATGGCCAGCCATATCCCTACAATCATAAAACACAGCTCCTACAGCCAATTATTGGAGAGATACAACCAACTGCATGGGTCTAGGGTTTTGAAGCCAACTTTTCTGCCTTCCATAGCATCCCTTCTTCTTCAGTTAAGCATCGCGTTATATTCAAGGACGTTCGCGCCCATTGCTACTGCACATCTCTAGTGCGCACGCTATACATGACGTGGCGCGTGCCACGTCATGTGTTTCAAGCGCGCGAAACGAGTCGAAAGTCGGCAAAATATAGAGCTGATGATCTTTGCGTTAACTTGGTGTGTGAATATTTTTGTTGGACGCTCGGTGATCCCCACATTTTTTTTTCGGCAGATCACTTCCTTTTCTGATTCTTTGCATTATACAAAAAAATCTGTACGTGGGACGTTTTAATTATTTCTCGTGTACTATTCAAATGGGCCGCCACGAAGCTCTTCGGAACGTCTCACAGGATTGGTTGAGAAAATGATATACAAACAATGGTAACAATGAACCCTAACCCTAAAACAATAGAGCTTCGTGCCAACAGGATCCAATGAAATTAGAGGTTCTAGAGAGCTTCGTGACAACAGATTCAAATAGGGTCGAATTGTCGAATTGATCCATGACTTAGAAGTTGTATTTTTAAGGCTAATTCCACCTGATTTAATGACATACAGTATGTAGCAAAGATCTATCGAATAGGCCCATATATGCTGTGTTAAACACACGTAACTTGGATATGATTCTTCAACTTAAATATATGCCGATAGTAATGAATCTCGCCAGAATCGCCTCGAGTGACTGGACATCCTAGAATTGCCATGGTCTGTGATACGCCTTATCTTCAAAACGATATCGATTACCCCAGATTTTTTTTTACGTTTTTAATCTAATCTCATCATTTTCTATCTCCAATCAAAGTTTTTAAAAAAACCTGTATGTGAGAAGTTTTGGGCGCAAACGTCCTTAAACCTTTCCCAGTACCGGATTGGCGAAACTGGGCGGCTTTTTACAAATTGCTACAAGAATGAGTACTCTATCGCATACGATGGAAAACTTGTATTCCTGTTCATTTAAATGCCTGTCTAGTGAAGCCATCGTCAATCTAAGACTGTCGGACTCGAAGTCTTCACCATCCTTGTTTTTAACTTCAGCGTACAAAGTTTCGATTAGATATTTTAGTCTCTCTGCTCATTTTCCTCGATTTTGTTGTCGAGCTTTTTCTCTTAACATCATGCACGCCTTCCGCACATTTAGCCAGAAAGCAGTACTTTTCACTGTTTTAATGTTGTGTCACTGGCAAAACCAAATCGTGTAAATCGTGATTTTTTTATTGTAGAAAAGTTACACATCCTAAACAGAAATAGATTTTTTTTTCCATGCCTTAGTTTTAAATTAAACGATATATTCTGAGAATGTTGGCATGGACGATGTTTTTGAATAAGTGATAGAATAAGGATAGAAAACTGACACAAAATAAGTTTGAAAAGACATCTTATATGGCCTAATTTCAACATCTTTTGATTATACGTACCTGACTTTGAGAAGCCTTCATTTGGCCAAGCTTGTAGTATTTCGATTCCAATGAACATTAATCCGCAATGAAAAATTGCGTTGGAAACCATTCCTCGCTTGAAATTATCTCGGGAAAGAATCCTCATCGCGATCGATCTATAGCTATGGAGATAAAATAAAATATACAGTCGTCACAAAACAAGGCTCCTGCAATTCGATATTTAATTAATAGGTGAAACTTGGTTCGTTTGCCTTTTCATCTAATACAAGAACGGAAATATAAGAAAACAAAATGCAATAAGGTTTTAATCACGGTTGTTTTTTTAAAGGCAGTGCCAGACAAATTCAGCGTTATTGCAGGGGCATTGCCATGTGATATTTTGTAGTGATTTTGTTGCTCTGGTCACGTGAGACGTGGATTCACATGGAAAATAATCTAATATTAGTTTTCGATATGGAGGAAAAGAAGCTCAGTATTCTTCAAACGGTCACGGTTTAAACGCATCTTGCGCACCATTATTATCAACCAATTATTATATTGCTCAGTCATTACATATTGGATTGCTCAGTCATCAACGAATATGTAAGACTGATTACTACCAAAATGCAAATAGAAATCGATCTTACTCGTATCGAGGTATTGTCAACGTCAATGACTACAAATATACATCAGTGTTATGAGCCTGATATCGTTTTAATTCATGCATTTTAAATATCATATCGCGCATATGTGTGAAATGGTGTAGACGATTGAAAAAAAAAAACTATATCAGCCTCTAAATCAGTTATAATCAGTTATATCCCAAAAAGTAGGACAACAAAACTACGTTTGGTAATCAAATGGTTACAGGTGAAATTAATATTCTTGTGGTACAATTTTGCAAAACGCGAGATATTGTTCTTAATTCACCAGAATTCTCAGTTTTCATCCGTCATGTGATCAAAACTTATAATATTAATCATTCAATAAATTAAGTCAAGAATCTGAGATACGATAGACGATTGTTAAATAAACAACCTTTCCAAGAATCAGGTCTCTGCTGGTTTTCATTCGCGCGTTATTGGCGGAAGTGTGTCACCAAAAGTTATAGAGCTTCGTACGCAGACGCCATATTTGTGCCCTTCGGAGGAGCACAAACATGGCGATCGTAACGTAACAGAAACATATGCCTTTGAGTTTTGCTATTGAAACGAGAAATAACTACTCTAAAGCTCCTAGACATTAAATATATGATTCTTCTAGTGCAAGTACTGTTTAGTTGGCAGAAACTCAAGCGATAACACATCTTTTGACCTACGCTACAGCCTCTCGGGCCGACACTTTCAGGTCCTCCATCTCATGTCACGCAACCTAAAAGCTTGGGAATTAAAACGTGCTCTATTACAAAAAGAAGAATCCTATTGAGCTTAAACATTGTGGAACGACGTCAAGTTCCTATAGGGTTCTTTGTCAAATGAAACTAAAACCTCAGAAAGAAAGTTAATTTTTAATTTTGAAATATGGCTGAAAACATAGAAAACTAAGAATACCATTTAATTACCTTAATACCAAAAGTGACAAATCACGCTCACAACCGTGGGTTTTTGACTTGTTTATTGTATCGAAATTTCGCGCGGAAAGTTGCCATTGAAATTTTGTAAAACTCACAAGTGAAATTTTGAATTAGCGCTAAAGTTTCGGGCCAAAACTAAGCTGTAATTTGGTCACCCATAATATTAGTTTAATTAATCATTTCCTCGTGCGTAATCAGCCCCCGGAAAGAACAAACGTCTAGGCAACGTTACCGTAAGTCTCAAATAAACAGCAAAATGGTGTGGCGGAGAATAACAAGGGATTCTCAAAAAAGACACGCAATACTTAAAGAGAAAACCTTGTGTCATCCTAGGACTAACATTGTCCGCTGAAAGCCAGCGAATAATGGAATACACGAAAAAGATATCTGCGGTCAGAAAGCTTTTAGACTCATCGCCCTGGAGACGTTTGAGTATCATAAGCAAAATACACTTAATAAAGTCACCAACAGTCTTGACGTTAGTTCAACAGCGACACTTCCTACTCCAAATGACTTTTTTTGAAGAATTGGAAAAAAAAACTCTCATGCTCCGTCTTTATCTTGAGGTGAGAGAGTGATAAAATAGCAAAGAAAACAATCATTGATGACAGACATGAAAGAATGGGATATAAAGATGGCCTATTTTTGATGGTTTGCTAAGGCTCTAAAGATCTCCTTGATTTATGGGGGGGGGAAATGAGACGTTGATTTATGGAAAGTAGGTCGAGTTTTCCTTCTAATTTTCCCTTGAATCTGTTATCTTGGGCTATATGCTTTGTAAAAATAGGGTTATCCTGTGATTTTATCAGTAACGTTTTTCATATATAAATGTAAAACGGTTGTAGGGTTAGGGTTTAGGGTTGGGCTATGTTAGGGTTTTAATGCTGTCGTACAAAGCTACCTAAAATTGAACAATCTGCAAGTAACTTTTGCCATCAGGAAAAAATCATAAGCAAGTGTAAACTGATAAAAAAATTTATTCCTCAATGTATATTGTAGAGTGTTATTTTATAATTTATTTTTTGTATTTTTTTGTTAAAAAAAACTGTATAAACCGTTGTATCCTGGGTGCTAGTGAAATTAATTAAGAAAATAGCAATGATATAAACAGGCAACATTGGCCGACAATTGGCATACATGGTGACCTGGTATCTCTAGTTGTATATCTGTAGTTTTTCTTCAGGTTATTTTGACCGTTGCAAATGAAGATGATCATTTACAACAACTTAAACCTTATTTCTCACAGACAGAATAAAGTTCGGTGAACACGCCTCCAGTTCTTGTGCCTCCTACTTTCTTTAGTAAAGCAAGCTCTAGGAGATACATGTAGTGCCTCTAGAAAACTTTGCGAATGCGAAATGGTTTGTGTGAAATACCCCTCAATACTCTGTGAATATTGCCTATTGAAGCCTTTACTTCAATAACATATCGTAAAGTGCTTATTGTTTTTGCACCTGTTGGTTTCTCAGGCTGTGACATTTTCAAGTATATCCCCTAAAGAACGTTGCCTTACGCCTGAATTTGAAAAAGTTCCGAAGATTACAGAAAGCTAAATTCTTGGACATGTATAATATGTTCTGTGAACGAGATGCTTAGGCAGCAGCAGTATCAGTTGAAAAACATTGCCTTCGGCATGACGGCAATAATCCTGGACATACTTAGCCCAAATTATTTCTCTCTTTCTTTAATTTAAATCAAGCAGAATCACGTGTTTTTTTCTTCAGAAAATGATAGGTTTTGACCCTGTGAATACACTGTCTTTGTCTTATACATTGTGTTTTGCTAATGAGTTCATATGACGTAAAAACATACGCCATATTTGGATCCGCTATGTTAGTCTTATCTTAGGTAGTAACGAAAATGATTGAATAGAATGGGTGGGTCACGAGGGTCCGTAATTTAACTTGTGTAAGTTTGGTAATCTGAATCAGCAGGGCAATCTCAATCAGAGACTCAGGGAGGGGTATGTAAGAGTTTTATCTCAGTCAAGTGGGTCATCGGAGTTATGGGCGCGGTTATCCGCGCGCTTCAAGCGGATCATTTCTCTCAGGTTAATCATTTAATTCTTCAGCTGGTTAATCTAAGGTTAGAAAGTTGTTACGCCGCTCCTACCAACGGGTCTGTTCCCGTCAAATAGGACAGAAAATTGTTATATTTACTTTGCCATCTACGTCATTAATTAGCGCCATTTTCACCAGCACATTCATGTGAATCGTGACAGGAGAGTTTGTGGGATACTTATTAACGTTTGATTTGTTTCTCGTGACAGCGGGTTAAAAAAACAACCGACAAATGGAGAAAAATATCAACTAAAAGCTGAAATATAGAAACAAAGAATCTGTATGCGCATTGGTGATAGTGTGATCGGATTGCACAGAGAATTAAGGGGTATAAAGATAGGAAAATCAGACGTTTTCAAAGGCTCGCAAAGTAAAAAAAATACACAAACCAGAGCAAGAAGCTAGTGCACAAGAAAACGCGCTACAATTACCTTGGTTGCTTTTATAGGGGTTTTTTTCTCTTTTGCAAGTTCATACGCAGCTTGTGGTGAAGCTTGCTCAAAAAAAATAAAAAACAAAATTAAAAAAAAAACCCGATCAATGGTAGAAAGTGCCAACAAAAGGTTGAAAACTGAAAACAAAGAATCTGCATTCGCATTCCTGATAGTGTCTTGACATAAAAGCTTGTAAACATCCAATGACCCAACAACTATACCAGCGGATATTTTTAAATGACGTCCCGTACCAATTGTCACATGGCAAAAACTTTTACTGATGAGGAAAAACCCATTCGATATACTTTAAGAGAGGTGCAAAAAGAGGAATGTCAAAAATGAGGTGGCTTTCTTTATGGTATCGGTAGAATTCAGTAGAGATAACTCTTTTACGAATTAATTTTCTACTTCGAACGTACTAACAGGTAGTTCCCGCCAAACAGGCCAGCAAAATTCAATGTTTTATTTGCTTTGCAATCTCGGGCTTGCATGTCTTTAGCGGAATTATCAAACTACTCTGGGACCTTAAATCGCTTTAACTTTGGTCGACTTTGGGCGATTTAAGGCGACTTCGATTTCACTTGAGTGATATAAACCTAAATTAAAGTTAGCAGCAGTCTGTCTATACTTTGAAAAGTATCTAAAAACTATCTTCCGACAAAACAATATTATAATAATCATTTTGTTTACTTTTGTATTCACATATCAAGTCACCACAGCCTCAAGTATAAGATTTGAAACCATTTTTGACAAAAGTGTACTTAAATAGAGTTACCAGAGCGGATATTTTTATATGAAAACAAATATGAGGAATTAATATTATAGCAATAAATTATACCGAGGAAGCATCAACGGAAGACACAACAAAGACCATCATCAAACAAAAGTTATAAGAAAAAGACAGTGTATTCACAGGGTCAAAACCTATCATTTTCTGAAGAAAAAAACACGTGATTCTGCTTGATTTAAATTAAAGAAAGAGAGAAATAATTTGGGCTAAGTATGTCCAGGATTATTGCCGTCATGCCGAAGGCAATGTTTTTCAACTGATACTGCTGCTGCCTAAGCATCTCGTTCACAGAACATATTATACATGTCCAAGAATTTAGCTTTCTGTAATCTTCGGAACTTTTTCAAATTCAGGCGTAAGGCAACGTTCTTTAGGGGATATACTTGAAAATGTCACAGCCTGAGAAACCAACAGGTGCAAAAACAATAAGCACTTTACGATATGTTATTGAAGTAAAGGCTTCAATAGGCAATATTCACAGAGTATTGAGGGGTATTTCACACAAACCATTTCGCATTCGCAAAGTTTCTAGAGGCACTACATGTATCTCCTAGAGCTTGCTTTACTAAAGAAAGTAGGAGGCACAAGAACTGGAGGCGTGTTCACCGAACTTTATTCTGTCTGTGAGAAATAAGGTTTAAGTTGTTGTAAATGATCATCTTCATTTGCAACGGTCAAAAATAACCTGAAGAAAAACTACAGATATACAACTAGAGATACCAGGTCAGCATGTATGCCAATTGTCGGCCAATGTTGCCTGTTTATATCATTGCTATTTTCTTAATTAATTTCACTAGCACCCAGGATACAACGGTTATACAGTTTTTTTTAACAAAAAAATACAAAAAATAAATTATAAAATAACACTCTACAATATACATTGAGGAATAAATTTTTTTATCAGTTTACACTTGCTTATGATTTTTTCCTGATGGCAAAAGTTACTTGCAGATTGTTCAATTTTAGGTAGCTTTGTACGACAGCATTAAAACCCTAACATAGCCCAACCCTAAACCCTAACCCTACAACCGTTTTACATTTATATATGAAAAACGTTACTGATAAAATCACAGGATAACCCTATTTTTACAAAGCATATAGCCCAAGATAACAGATTCAAGGGAAAATTAGAAGGAAAACTCGACCTACTTTCCATAAATCAACGTCTCATTTCCCCCCCCCATAAATCAAGGAGATCTTTAGAGCCTTAGCAAACCATCAAAAATAGGCCATCTTTATATCCCATTCTTTCATGTCTGTCATCAATGATTGTTTTCTTTGCTATTTTATCACTCTCTCACCTCAAGATAAAGACGGAGCATGAGAGTTTTTTTTTCCAATTCTTCAAAAAAAGTCATTTGGAGTAGGAAGTGTCGCTGTTGAACTAACGTCAAGACTGTTGGTGACTTTATTAAGTGTATTTTGCTTATGATACTCAAACGTCTCCAGGGCGATGAGTCTAAAAGCTTTCTGACCGCAGATATCTTTTTCGTGTATTCCATTATTCGCTGGCTTTCAGCGGACAATGTTAGTCCTAGGATGACACAAGGTTTTCTCTTTAAGTATTGCGTGTCTTTTTTGAGAATCCCTTGTTATTCTCCGCCACACCATTTTGCTGTTTATTTGAGACTTACGGTAACGTTGCCTAGACGTTTGTTCTTTCCGGGGGCTGATTACGCACGAGGAAATGATTAATTAAACTAATATTATGGGTGACCAAATTACAGCTTAGTTTTGGCCCGAAACTTTAGCGCTAATTCAAAATTTCACTTGTGAGTTTTACAAAATTTCAATGGCAACTTTCCGCGCGAAATTTCGATACAATAAACAAGTCAAAAACCCACGGTTGTGAGCGTGATTTGTCACTTTTGGTATTAAGGTAATTAAATGGTATTCTTAGTTTTCTATGTTTTCAGCCATATTTCAAAATTAAAAATTAACTTTCTTTCTGAGGTTTTAGTTTCATTTGACAAAGAACCCTATAGGAACTTGACGTCGTTCCACAATGTTTAAGCTCAATAGGATTCTTCTTTTTGTAATAGAGCACGTTTTAATTCCCAAGCTTTTAGGTTGCGTGACATGAGATGGAGGACCTGAAAGTGTCGGCCCGAGAGGCTGTAGCGTAGGTCAAAAGATGTGTTATCGCTTGAGTTTCTGCCAACTAAACAGTACTTGCACTAGAAGAATCATATATTTAATGTCTAGGAGCTTTAGAGTAGTTATTTCTCGTTTCAATAGCAAAACTCAAAGGCATATGTTTCTGTTACGTTACGATCGCCATGTTTGTGCTCCTCCGAAGGGCACAAATATGGCGTCTGCGTACGAAGCTCTATAACTTTTGGTGACACACTTCCGCCAATAACGCGCGAATGAAAACCAGCAGAGACCTGATTCTTGGAAAGGTTGTTTATTTAACAATCGTCTATCGTATCTCAGATTCTTGACTTAATTTATTGAATGATTAATATTATAAGTTTTGATCACATGACGGATGAAAACTGAGAATTCTGGTGAATTAAGAACAATATCTCGCGTTTTGCAAAATTGTACCACAAGAATATTAATTTCACCTGTAACCATTTGATTACCAAACGTAGTTTTGTTGTCCTACTTTTTGGGATATAACTGATTATAACTGATTTAGAGGCTGATATAGTTTTTTTTTTTCAATCGTCTACACCATTTCACACATATGCGCGATATGATATTTAAAATGCATGAATTAAAACGATATCAGGCTCATAACACTGATGTATATTTGTAGTCATTGACGTTGACAATACCTCGATACGAGTAAGATCGATTTCTATTTGCATTTTGGTAGTAATCAGTCTTACATATTCGTTGATGACTGAGCAATCCAATATGTAATGACTGAGCAATATAATAATTGGTTGATAATAATGGTGCGCAAGATGCGTTTAAACCGTGACCGTTTGAAGAATACTGAGCTTCTTTTCCTCCATATCGAAAACTAATATTAGATTATTTTCCATGTGAATCCACGTCTCACGTGACCAGAGCAACAAAATCACTACAAAATATCACATGGCAATGCCCCTGCAATAACGCTGAATTTGTCTGGCACTGCCTTTAAAAAAACAACCGTGATTAAAACCTTATTGCATTTTGTTTTCTTATATTTCCGTTCTTGTATTAGATGAAAAGGCAAACGAACCAAGTTTCACCTATTAATTAAATATCGAATTGCAGGAGCCTTGTTTTGTGACGACTGTATATTTTATTTTATCTCCATAGCTATAGATCGATCGCGATGAGGATTCTTTCCCGAGATAATTTCAAGCGAGGAATGGTTTCCAACGCAATTTTTCATTGCGGATTAATGTTCATTGGAATCGAAATACTACAAGCTTGGCCAAATGAAGGCTTCTCAAAGTCAGGTACGTATAATCAAAAGATGTTGAAATTAGGCCATATAAGATGTCTTTTCAAACTTATTTTGTGTCAGTTTTCTATCCTTATTCTATCACTTATTCAAAAACATCGTCCATGCCAACATTCTCAGAATATATCGTTTAATTTAAAACTAAGGCATGGAAAAAAAAATCTATTTCTGTTTAGGATGTGTAACTTTTCTACAATAAAAAAATCACGATTTACACGATTTGGTTTTGCCAGTGACACAACATTAAAACAGTGAAAAGTACTGCTTTCTGGCTAAATGTGCGGAAGGCGTGCATGATGTTAAGAGAAAAAGCTCGACAACAAAATCGAGGAAAATGAGCAGAGAGACTAAAATATCTAATCGAAACTTTGTACGCTGAAGTTAAAAACAAGGATGGTGAAGACTTCGAGTCCGACAGTCTTAGATTGACGATGGCTTCACTAGACAGGCATTTAAATGAACAGGAATACAAGTTTTCCATCGTATGCGATAGAGTACTCATTCTTGTAGCAATTTGTAAAAAGCCGCCCAGTTTCGCCAATCCGGTACTGGGAAAGGTTTAAGGACGTTTGCGCCCAAAACTTCTCACATACAGGTTTTTTTAAAAACTTTGATTGGAGATAGAAAATGATGAGATTAGATTAAAAACGTAAAAAAAAATCTGGGGTAATCGATATCGTTTTGAAGATAAGGCGTATCACAGACCATGGCAATTCTAGGATGTCCAGTCACTCGAGGCGATTCTGGCGAGATTCATTACTATCGGCATATATTTAAGTTGAAGAATCATATCCAAGTTACGTGTGTTTAACACAGCATATATGGGCCTATTCGATAGATCTTTGCTACATACTGTATGTCATTAAATCAGGTGGAATTAGCCTTAAAAATACAACTTCTAAGTCATGGATCAATTCGACAATTCGACCCTATTTGAATCTGTTGTCACGAAGCTCTCTAGAACCTCTAATTTCATTGGATCCTGTTGGCACGAAGCTCTATTGTTTTAGGGTTAGGGTTCATTGTTACCATTGTTTGTATATCATTTTCTCAACCAATCCTGTGAGACGTTCCGAAGAGCTTCGTGGCGGCCCATTTGAATAGTACACGAGAAATAATTAAAACGTCCCACGTACAGATTTTTTTGTATAATGCAAAGAATCAGAAAAGGAAGTGATCTGCCGAAAAAAAAATGTGGGGATCACCGAGCGTCCAACAAAAATATTCACACACCAAGTTAACGCAAAGATCATCAGCTCTATATTTTGCCGACTTTCGACTCGTTTCGCGCGCTTGAAACACATGACGTGGCACGCGCCACGTCATGTATAGCGTGCGCACTAGAGATGTGCAGTAGCAATGGGCGCGAACGTCCTTGAATATAACGCGATGCTTAACTGAAGAAGAAGGGATGCTATGGAAGGCAGAAAAGTTGGCTTCAAAACCCTAGACCCATGCAGTTGGTTGTATCTCTCCAATAATTGGCTGTAGGAGCTGTGTTTTATGATTGTAGGGATATGGCTGGCCATGAGAGTTGATTTGCTTGGACGCCTTTTCTCGCTCAAAAAACAAACAAAAAAAAAAATGGTGGCCAAGCGGCAAATTAGGAACAAATATTGCCGCTAGATAAACAGGGAGCTAGAGACGTGAAAACATGCCATTAAATGCATGAATACATGAATACAGCAAGAGCCACAAGGTTACAGATTGTTTATTTACAGTTCTCCACAAAATTCTTATATGATCTTTTCTAGACACAGATGAAACGGCATTACATCCATATGAACCAGTCGGTTGTTTCAGAGATACAAGATATCGACGCGCATTTCCACAATTAGTCCAAATTTACCCTGCCATGATCAACGACAGTGATTTGGCCAATTCACTCGCAGCCATAATTCACATGTGTGCTACTGAGGTGTATAAGAAAGGCTTCTGGTATTTTGGTATTGAGTATCACCATCAGTGCTGGAGTGGGATGAACGGTAGCACAACTTACAATAGAAATGGACCGTCTAATCAATGTTCGTTTAATCATCGTGCGGGAACTGTGTGGAGCATCTTTGTTTACCGCTTTGTTGAAGGTTAGTTAGTACCTGATCTCTTCTTAACACCTGATAAGTCTAGCTACGAGTCTGGGAACTTAATGGTTACCAGGCTTGTGCACATGAAGGTGAAAAAATTTCACCAGTTGTAAGTGGATAAAAAAAACTTGCCGTTTCATCCATTGTTAACGTTTGACAAAACATTTATTTTTTGCCATCTGAGATTAGCTTTTGCACTTTACCAGTAAAGCGTGTGTAACTTTCCATGTTCAGGCTGGCTTTGCTCTGACTCACTCATCTTTAGCAAATTGTCAAGATACCAAGGGTTTCTTGGTTAACACATTTTTTGCATTTTTAATTTTACTAATATTATGACCAGCGTAAACTGATTTAAATTTAACTTCTCTTAGGTCTAAGCATTCCTTTGTGTTTGTTCTAAAGATTTGTATCGATCCTTCATCAGACTGTTGTTTTCTTCTGCTCACAGCCGATTGGAATAGTGAATAAAACTGAACCACAAACATTTCTTCTGTCTTGATGCACGAGGCAATTCTAAACTTTTATCTCGTGGATTGTTTCTTCTAATCATCAGTGAATGGTAGTTGGAGTCCGTGGTCATCATGGCAACCATGCAGCAAGAAGTGTGGAGAGGGAAACAGAATACGTGCTCGAACATGTTCTAATCCAGCTCCAAAATGGAACGGAAGAGATTGCCCTGGGACAAACAGCTCCACAGAGAGCTGCAATATGTGCAAGTGTAAAGGTAGATGTCATTATTTGAACTTTTTTTTATTTTCCTGAATGTGTATTTGGCAAATATTTTTGATTTGATAGATTCTACTTGACAACTGACGTGAAAATTAACGAAGAAGAAGAAAGTGATATGGTTTTTTCTTCAATTCATTTTAGCCATCTGAGGACGTGAATCTTTACTTCCGGTTGGGTGAGAAACCCCGGGATGCTGGGAACTGGGATCAGTCAAGCTGTGATGTAAAAACAATATTTTTTTCGTAATTTGTTTCACTATTTTTTTACAAACTCTAACTACGCGAGGGTATCTAAGTCGTTGTTGGTTTGAAATGTACGTCCGCTTTTGTGCTTTATTTGGCTTTAGGGCCTAACTAGTCTCAGGCGCGGTTTCTGACTCAACCGAAAGTGAGATTCTGTGTTTGCGGATGACTGAAACGTCATGAAGAAACAACAGCATTAAGTTCTTTTTTATTTCCATATAACCGTCTTGTGAGGATCCCATGCATCTAAGCAAAGACGCGCCATATTTGAACGCACTTCCAACTCGCAATTTTAAATGTCAGTTTGATAGTCGTTGTCTTACTTCGATTTACAAAGTAAAGACGGGATCAGTTAAGAAAACGTCAAACTTTTATTTCCCGCTGCTAACTTTTTTAAAGCCCGTCTCGCTTACTTAAAAATCGCTTTTCACTTCGTATCGGGAATAAGTTCCCCTCCGAAAAAGCCGATTTTTCCCAATTTCAGAACGCAAAAAGATAGTCCAAAAACATCGCAAAACTTCCTATTTTTTGGCTGCAATTGTAGATATAGCATTCCTCAGGAAACGCCCGTTGCTTAAAACATTAAATGGGACTTAAGAAAGTCAGGAAATCGAGTTTTAACAATGCCCTGCTGGCAAATTAGGGTCTTTTCTGTCTTATTCTTGGCCATTCAAACTACATTCGTATTCAAATTTTGCCGCTTTGGTGCTCGTGAATAAGTAATGATGTCCGGCTATTCTACGCGATGGCCAAACAAAAAAAATACATCTTTCATATATGAGTAATGCTCACTTGCTTTGGCGCTGCAGGCTAGTATGTCCCTTGCTCGTTATTTTGGACCTGAATTAGTTTTTGGTGAATTACTTGACTCCGAGCCTTAAGCATACACTCACGCCCTCCTTTATACGGACAGCAATAACAAGGACAAAAAAAACCACAACTGAGAGTCTGTATTTTGGAGGTGTCCGTGATGAACAAGGGAGACTTTTGTCTGATTGGTTGATTTGTTGCTCTAGTACTCAGACTCTTTTTGAGCGCGCGCTGCCCAAAATCTTAAAACAAAGATGGCGTCCGAAAGAGCGATTCATGTTGACTTTGCTTTATTGCTTGTTCTGGAGTTTCAGGAAAATGTTGGAGGTTTTTTACTCTGTCCTCATTTCAGAATGGCTGGAAAATGTTGGGTGATAAAAGTCAAACGTTTCGTAGGTTACCCTTCTCGCTTTTACTGGCAAGCAACTGTTTCCCTCGTTGCTTCCTCTGCTTCTTGTTGCCGTTTGTAGGGTGGAAAATGTTCCGCAACAGGTGCCAAAAACAAGTTCTTATCGCACATATGTAACGTTTAGAGAAAAGGTAGTGTGTAGAAAGAACTGTCGTGAGTAAATTAACAAGACGGTTATAGTGAAAAGGAGTTTGTTATATCTTTTTAAATTACTGATTACCGGTATCAATCTTTAGTTATTGAGAAAAATCACTTTAATTGGCTTCCTAGCCTTGTTAACTTTTTAGTTATTTTAGGAAGCCAACACCCTTTTAGTTTGAATTTTATTTCATGCTTATTTCATTTTTTTCAAGAATAAGGGTGAATAACGTCGTTGTCCTTGAAAATCAACGCGATGTTACTGAGAGAAGAAATTGCTCTCTCCACTCTGAACCTGCATCTGTTTTTATGGACATCTGCAAGATCGGAAAGTTACATCAAAAATGGCATTGAAGCATAGCGATCTTTCTTGTTTTAACATTGACATCATATTTCTTTTGATATTCAAATTTGCCAGCCACTGAACAATAGCATAAAGTGAGGGAAAGCTTTTGAGCTGTTGTACTAACCAATTTCAATCATCCCTTTTATTTAACAATAATTAAATTGTTTATCATTCCATTATACAACTTGAAAGCGGGAACTATATGGATAGCACTTTACCTTTCCTTATTCTGTGAAACATTTCACACAATATTGCTTGTAGGTACTGTTGTTGCTTTCAAGAATATATATTGTTTGGTTGCTGGTTTTTATATGCATTAAGAATGATAAATGGATGTGATGTAACCCAAATTATAATGTTCAAGTGAAGGTGATAGATTAATAACAGTCATTGTGTTAAAAAGGTGCCATGCAACAAACTGCAACCATTGTGAATCAAAACAGTTGCCACCGCAATGTTCCCTTTGTAAACAAGCGATGGCATTTTCACCTAGCATCGAACCTAGAACCCCTGTTTCCTAACATCCCTCTTATACCACTGCACTACCACGTTCATCCTCCAAATTTCTGCAAAATTTAATCATACAATGTGACTTTCTTAAATATTAATTAATGATAGAGCTGCCCCAACCTACAAAAAAAGCTAACTGCAAGCAAACCAGTGTGAATACTAAGCACTTGGTGAGTGCATTTCACTCTATCAACAAATTATAACCAGTTTCCACCTTGTCCAGGCCTGAACTGAAGCAGATATGGCATCGTCCATTCTGAAAGGCTTGGTTACTAATTATGGCGGCCTTTATTACCAATTATGGCATTGCTTGTTTACAAAAGGGAAATAGGCATTGCCACTCTTAAGAGGCTTGTCTTTCCAATCAATTAAATCATTAAAATTGTAAATTATGCACAAATAAAATGAAGTGCACTGTAGTGATGTAATTATGTTTATGGCATTTGTGTTTACTTAGTTTGAGAAAAGGGGTACAGAGCTAGTGGAAGCTCTCACAAGTGGATACCCTCAGGACCCAAAAAAGGCATGCTTATCTGGAACTGTCTGCTTTCAAGAATGTTTCTCATAAGGGGCCACTAGGGGTGTGAGGGATGGATAAGAGATTCCCAGCTACCTAAAAATATTGTAAATACAAGAAATACTGCCATACTAAATGATCTTTTTGTTCTATTACCTTGTACAATGCTGCAATTATGGCAATAAAGGCAATAATGGAATACAGTATACTGCAGTACTAGGACTGGCCATTAGTAACAATTAACAGCAAATCATAATTGCAGCCAACATTAACAGTCTCACTGCAACAAAATGCAATGATACAATTCACAAATGTTTGAGTAAAACCAATGACTAGCCTTAATCAGACACCCTCAAAGTGACCAGGGCAGCTTTTGGGAATGCCCAATTATGGGAATAAGTAAATAAACAGCTTGTTTGGGGCTCAAACAAAGTTCAGTGCAGGCAGTTGTAAATAGAACTGTCTGCTTTAAAAAATGTATATTAGTAATAAGAGAGCTTAAGACAGCCTCCACTGGAACTGGACTAGCCATGGTAGCCTAATGGTTAACATGCTGGACTCTAAATTGCTGTCCAGGTTTGAGCCTTGGTAGGGGTCATTACATTGAGTTCTTGGGCAAGGTGCTTTACCAAAACTCTTGTAATGCTTCTCTCCATCCAGTTGTATAAATGGGTAGCACTGAATTTAATACTGGGGGTAACCCTACAATGGACTGGTATCTCATCCATGCTATAGAAACAGAGATATGCTCAGATGGCAGTTTGGACCACCATCAAATCGAGGTTAAAACATTCTTCTGAGATTAGGGAGGCATACGAGGAGACAATATTGTTTTGCAAAACTGAACATTATATAGTGACCACTTAGTATTGAAATGGTTCTTTTCAGAACCACTCGAACCACCCTTTTCAGAGCCACGAAAATAAACAAAAATTGTCAACAATGCAGTCAATGATCCAATGTCAAAAGTAGGAATGGCCACAAAGAGAAACCTTTTGTCTCCCTCATGACAAGTAGCTTGTTGTACATTATGCTAGCATTTTTTCAAGCATTTTAAAAAGCAAAAGCATCGAGCATTATTCAAGCATTCTAGTGACATTTTTAAGGAAAATTAATATTTCTTCCACAGAATATAGAAATAAAAATTATTTTTACAAGAAAATGAAGACTAAACATAACCTCTTCAAGTAAGTATCACCAAAAGGGGACAAAGGATCAATAGAACAACAGAACATTTAGAGAATTATCTTCTGGTGTATTAAAACTTTTACATGCGTTGTTGATAACTTGTTATACTAAGTATACATTCTTGTTAAGCAGTCTGAACTGTTAATTGTGTTGAGATGTTAAAATTATTCTGAAAATTTAAAACCCCTATGCATGGGCATTAACCAAACATTTTAGTGATATTCTTGGTTGAAACCGAGCATTTCAGTGGAAAAAAATGGAGCATTAAGGTGGAGCATTTTAGTGGGAAAATAAAAGCTTAATGTACAAAAGCCTAATGACAAGTGACTGACAAAAAATATTTTCCATACCTATAAAATTTTTATGAACCACATCTGGTTTCCAACATATATAACTTAGGAGAAGTCAACACTTTAAAAGGAGAAACTGTTGAGGAAACCTATATCTTTATTACCTTAGTTTGTACAAATGAATTTACATAATATGTCATGCTTAATTTAATTTTGCTGCCACATACTTTAAAACAGCTGCATCTGCAAGACAACAAAGGCAAAAGACATTTTTCTCACTGTGACAGTTCCTAAACCAAATATAAAGTTATGGATAATATCAATATTTTTGTCGAGTCGGATGATAGTTCGTGACAAACTGATGTCACGCGATGGTCGAATGAAGCAAATTTTGGTCGTGGAAAATTCATCTTCGAGGTGAATTTTGAACAACTAGAACACCGGAAACATCCTTATTTCTATACGTTAAATTGTAGCAGAGTAACTATAGTTTCATTTCCTAAAGCCGATTCCCGTATCACAAATTAGTTTTTCGGATATTCACAAAACCGCTAGCTCTGTTAAGGTGGACTGGCCGATAAAACAGCGCTGCCAACGAGTGTCGTGAAATGAAATGCGGGGATATTTTGTTTGATAAGGTTTATAACAACACGGGTTGGCTTGAGTAAACTTTCACTCAACTTTAATCAAATGAATGCTTTTCATCAACAGTAGACAACAATGCCGCTCATTTTAAGAGCTGTAAAACGCGACGTGTTATAACCTGAATTTCGAGAATTGAATTCCGACCTCAAATCATTCATCCGACAAGTAGTAAACAGCGGAACACCGGAAACCAGGTACGAAATTTTGCCAGGGCATAGTGCACACATTAAACAGTCACCCATTAATGGGAATTCACGTATCACAAAGGAACACAAAAGTCTCGGAGGTTTGAAGACAAATTTTAATTTTGAGGTAAAACGAAATGTACATTTATCGATCACAAAATTCACTTCCCTTGAAAATGAAATGGATTAACTCAAAAACACAAAGGTACCCAGAATATGAAAAAATAACTTTAGAGCTATGCTGGAATCGAATTTAGTGAAGGACTGACGCAAAATAGAATGGTGAGGTGTTCTTGTTTAACCACACTTTGAAATCGAAAATGAGAACAACATGGTTTCCTCATCTCCGCAAGATGAGAAGAAGAAAAATCTAAAATATAAGCTCAAGGAACGAGTAATACGTTTTACTTACCACAGTAGCCATGCTCCTTTTGTTTAGCGTCGAATGAGGTCTGTGGTTCTCTTCGGAGTACTGCAAAAATGAATCCACGCTTGCTTTGCTCCATCTTTGTTGCAAGAAAATCGCCATCTTTGTCGATGACATGTGTGCACGAAAAGCGGATTACCAAGCCTAAAATTGTTATCACCGATACGAAACGGGCATTTTTCTCTTCACTTTGAATTGCTTTTCACGGTTACATGCTTTAAATGACTTACTGAGGACCTATTTCAGAATGATTCTCCTTCGAAGGTTCGGTTGTCAAATTCAACAGCAACGAAAACCGCGCGTCCGCGCAATGCATTCACAAAAGAGCTAAAGCGAAAGAGTTTTTTACTTTTTCGCGCATGCGCAGACAAAAGTCACCCTTGTTTCCGTGATGAGAAATTCCACTAGGTATCATCTAATGCTTGCGAAAGTGCCGTTAATTAACACAGCTATGAAAATGTTGACCTACAGCGGTTTGTCAGTTTTTCGGCATAACAATTATGGTCATTCAATTCAATTTGAATTTAAACTCTTACTAACATTAATTTTACAGAGGCGTTAGAAAAGAAATAGTATACATATAGAAGGTGATAAATAGTACTAAAAAATAAAGTGTTAAAGAGAGAAAGAAAAGGAGATAAAGGAAGACAAACTGTTGTAATACAATGTTGATTGTAAGGAGTTAAAGATACCTAAATAGCTCTTGAAACTAAGCGAGCAGATGCCCCAGTTTAGACTTTGCGTGTTTTTTGTTGTTGAGGTATATCAAGAGAAAACTTGAACTTGCATAATTATTTACCAGCGACAGTGAATTATCAATAATTAAAACAAAGAGTATGAGATAAAATGGCTTTCGTTCAGGTACAACACAAAATTAAAAAACATATATGTTATTTGTAAAAAAGTAAATTCGTTTTCTAAATTGTGCTGTCGTATTTTGTTCTTTATCGTATCCGGACTCTATAGGAGGTAATCATCTTCATGGTCAGAGCAGTGGGGAATCTTCTTTGTCCCTGTTAGCGAAGATTTTGGGCAGCTCCATTTCGGGTTTGCTTTGCTTAAGTGGAGTATTATGGTTTGCTTTGAGATATCGTAGAAAGCGGAGTCGGTGAGTATGAAGCTCGGATCATGTATCTCACTGGGAGCCTCGAATGGCATAGCGACCGATTTATCGGTATTAATGTTGGTCGTTATTCGATCAACACTCGACCGATACACCGGTCGGCTATCTACCGTGAGTTGATCGCCAGCGTACCGAATTACCGGTAGAACATCCAGCGATGTACGTTGCTACCGGCCACCTATCGGTCAACTATCAGTAGTATAGCGGTCTATTGTATCAGTCGATGGTCGAGGAAGAGTCGACCGATAGCCCACTGATCTAGAGTACCAACGTCAATCAGTGCATGAACATCCACCGATATGACAGCGTTTATTAACGCTACTCGATCGACCCTCGGCCGACAAGCGATCGATATATCGGTCATTACTCAATCAGCACTCGATCGAGTAACGACCGACATATCGACCGATATATCGATCGAAGAACCTTACAAGAACATTCGGTATTCCGCCGATATGATGGACTATTGAAACAGCGTCGGCCGACCAATATTTCAGTCAATATATATTGCCCGATATATCGATCGATGTATCGACCGACATATCTGGCAAAGTGTCGACGAAGTATCGCTGAAGTGTCGGTGTACTGCTGATAGATATATCGGCCGTTATAATCCATCAAATCTTTTCGCTCGGGCGTGATTGGTCTAAACACGTCACGTGACCGAATATCCCCCAGCTAAAACTGGGGAATATCCGAGAATATACCCCAATTTTCAAAACTGCGCCCATTGCGTAAAAGATTTGAAGGATAATAAACACGATAGTCTCCATTTGGGGCGAAAATATGCTCAGATATTTGTCCTTGGACATTATCTGTTCCTCGAAGCTCACAGTTTTCCTCGAGCTACGCTCTCGGAAAACTGTTCGCTTCTCGGAACAGATAATGTTCGCGGACAATTATCCTGGCATATTTTCGCGCCAAATGGAGACTTGTTTATTTATATCCACCGAGTATTGATTGTGACACTGGTTGTTATTCGGTCGAGTGACGACTACCATCGAGGCTCCTCAAAAGATACGAGTTCTTGGTCTGTTTTAGATGAGAATACACATGGTACAACTAAGAAGAAGTTGATGCATTAGGATATGGGGCTATTTAATCTGATGAATGATTTATTCAAGAAAAGGATAGTCATGTAAGAAGGTCACTTAGGCCGAGGCATAAAGTTGTTACAATACAACAAACAACAATAAACCCGTGGTCTAGACCACACAAAGTCATAGCGATAAAGATTTATCAACAAAAAACTAAAAATTAATATTTTGAATTCTCATTTTGTGCCACATATATATAGCCATAAAAACGGCTAGAACAAATTCTACAAAAAACGTTATATTATTTCTTGATTATGCCATGTGAGTAGTTTCTTCACGGTTGAAACATTAAACTTTTGATAAACAATAAAATGTATTATCGTTTGTCTCACGATCTAGTCACTGAGATGTAGATCGTGACGTTTCGACTGCAAAACGACCTCATCGCCTGAAGAAGACTAGCAGTAAGCAGTCGAAACGTTGCGACCTACGTCCCAAGTGACTACATCGTGAGCAAACGATAATACGTACACTTTATTCTTATATTATTGCATCTACTACGGTAAAGAACAACAAGCTTTTCGTCTTGATTATTCTATGCATGTTGTCAGGACCAAGTCAGGACTCTTGGATCCGCGGGAAGTCCTTTTTGATGACATTTCCTTGCATAGGATCATTGGAGAAGGAGCGTTTGGGAAAGTGTACAGTGGCGAGCTTCTTAAACAATTTATGGAGGTTGGAAAAGGAAGGGAGTCGTCGCAGCGCAAAAGACAGAAGCAAAGAAAGAAGGGAGTGACCGTTGCTGTGAAAATGTTGCAAAGTACGATTTGCAAATGTCAGCGATTTTATATTTAAAACTCACCTCCTTTGATAATCCTGACATTTGTACGAATCTTCATCTTTAAAATGATGCTCGATGCGTAGAAAAATGTAATAACTTTAGGTTAAATCAGTATTTCTTGTTAAATAGTTCAACACGCAACTGACCATTCGACCTGCTTTTTATTGTCTACTAAATAGGGACCAGTACAAGCGCGGATTCACTCTGTTTGACAATTAGCGCGAAACAAACACTATCTAAACACCATGCAGCACAGACACGTACTGTGTTCTGTAAACGTTGTGAGCGCTATTACCGATTTAACAGTCCGGGATCGTTATCATTTTTGAAAACCTCGTCCAAAGCAAACCATAAACTAATCGTTGCACAGGTTTTCGTTCACGTGACCTTATTTGGTAGCAACAGTGTATAATTCAGTATGCCGGTCGACGAGTCGCTGCGATGAAAGAGGCTACTCACAACATCACAATGCAGCGCCATTGAATTAAATTTATGTTTGCTTCATAATAGGTTATGGGATCATGAAATAAAAACAGAAATGTATGGAAGAAAACTGTATTCGTCCAAAGTTATTCCGAATTTAATTTCCACACCGTGTGATATTTGGCCGCGAGTAAAATGACACAGCGAAGGTAGACAACAAATATTCTGTTCACAAAGGCGTTATTTATTGACACACATATGATAATAGCTTCCATTTTCACTCAGGCTTCATTTTCTTGGTAGCTGGCCCCAGGGGGGGTACTCCTTTATATGGGCTATATAGGTATGTGCGGCCCCAAAGGGTATGGTTTTTCAGTCGTTTTAGTCATAAATAGGGTATCAATTTTAGCTGATTTTGGCCATTTTGGTCATAAATAGAGTATGGTTTTTGTACTCTAGCCTCAATATGGGTTTGTTTTTAAGAAACCAGAAGAAAATTAACAAAAGCCCTTTACAAATTATGTTTACGGTAATTTAACTTTGGTCTGAGCTTAGGATGCAGTTATAACGCACGTCTGAAACCCAATTTTACTGGGAGTCCCCCCCCCCCCCCCTCCGGGTAGCTGGCGAAGCTGCTTGTTCAACAGTCTGTAGTAAATATAAGCGAAAAAGTGACAGTAGATACGTGCGTGATAACAAACAATATAACTTGTAACAGTTAATTCAACAGCCAGGCTCGGCGTAGTAACACGTAAAATGCAAGTAGCTAACATGTTCACGGAATATTTGTTCCTCCAGATCTAACATTTAGAGAGCTTAAAACATATCTGGCAATACAAACGAGCCGAGAGAGAAAAAACCTGGCAAAAAGTAGAGGTGTCAAACTCTACAAATTTCACGCGGATTGCAGCGGAAGTCAACCTGACATATGACCAATGTCCTTCCAAAACCACAGGATTTTTGCTGAGCGAAATATTCAAAGATCCCCAGATCGTACCATACAAAAGGGGCAGATCCTTAGAGATATACTAGTTCGAGCAAAACTTTCTAAAGCGGCTATTACACGCGGATAGGAGTTGCGTAGGCCTGTTACCCCATTGTTGTCAGTGTTGTCACTCGCTGAATCCAACAATAAGCTTCATTATATTAATGACTGGTGTGCCAGAAAACTGACCTAGTTTTGCCGGCATTTGTTGAAAATATCTCAGGACCACGAATGTGTAGACATTGAATCTTGGACTCAAAAATATAGGCAACTTACCTTTTAATGCAGTTGCCGATTGATCGTCTCGGGCGATAAAAATACCTCACGTACGTCAGGCAAATATTAGGCGGGGATGAATAAAATCGCTATCCTCTTTAGTGTCGATATCATGTCGTTCGAATTCAAGCTTGAATTTTTCTTTCAGTTAGGTCTTGCAGAAGTCTTTTTTGAATCGAAGACGCAGTCTTGCCACAAAATCGACATAAATTTGCTGTTTTGATTCTATGGGCACCAGCATCCGCCATCTCAATACCTAGGAACACATCAATTACAGATGTAGATATGGCCGCCGTTACGAACAGCACATCGCAAATCAAAACAACCCCGTGCACTTTTTTCACAGATCGTGCACAACACTAAAAACAGATTAAATCCCAAGTATATAGCGTGAAGATTAACGACATATTTTTTGTGATTGTCGCAAAAATCTGCAAGCAACTTAAATCTAATGACAAAATGAAAAACATACCTGATCTGTAAGCAAAATTGCAAGCGCTGTTTCACTTTACGAGTAGCATTTTACATCGTTTACGCTGGTCTTCAGCCGCCATCTTCAAAACACGCGAGGCTCTTCCTTTCTTGGTACTTATCGAATAGAATTACGGGTAAATTACCCGAGCATAATCGAACAAATAACGAGTAAAGCGAAGTGAATTCGAAAATTCCCGATTTTTGAAATGGCCGCCATTATATGACGTCACATGGTTATCAAATCTGATAACGATCCCGGACTGTTTAATAGTCGTCTGAGAGATATGTTTCCAAAAGCCCTTAAAAGATTGGAATAAGGGCGGGAAACGCATTGAGGCTTGGTTTTCCTCATTCTTATACTTATCTTATTCTTTATTCTAAGTGGACAAAGCATATTGAATAAAGCTCTCAAAAGAGCCATTTAAGTCTTTATATGTACAAATGAAAAGTCGCAGAGTGATATGTCTTATTCAACCATTTTGGTAAATTTAAAATATAGGCGTAACAATCATTAGATCGTGCCTATTTTTGTCGTTCTAATTGCAGCTCACACGGATATTTGTGAGATGTTATGGTGAAAAATTTTATTGACAAATGCTTTCAATTTTTGCTGTACTAGATGGCGCCAAAGAAGAGCAAATGCAAGAATTCTTAGAGGAAATACAGGTTATGAAGCAAATTGGGTATCATCAGAACATATTGAATTTATTGGCCTGCTGCACTATGACAAATCCCATGTTCCTTGTAGTGGAGTTTGCAAAAAATGGGGATTTACTTCAATACCTCAGGAAAAGAGGGGAGCAGGTAATGTGAGATAATCGAAAATCTTACCTCCCTTTTAATTTGGTCAGTAAGTTTTAGAAAACTGACTTACTATCAAAACCTCTGTATTGATTTAATTCAGTACAGTCATGCCTCAACTAACGCCCATCTCTCTACAATGCGTGGGGTTATATGACCACTTTCTTCTGTCTTCAAGGTGGCGTTGTGGAGAGATTTGACTGCATTCTCTAAATTGAGGAATTAGAAAGCTCTGGCCTCGCTGTACGGGTAGAGAAAAATGACAATTCTCTGACAATTTTTTTTATTTTGTTCGAATTGTTTTGGGTTGTCGTTTCTGGCTGGTTATTTATTTCTTATAGTTTTGTATGAAAAACAGCTCTTTTTCTTTCAGACGCTAGTTATAAATGTTGTAATTGCGAATTTCAGGAAAGCGTCTTGCCCGTATAACATATGCATAGAAAAATTCAAGCTTGAATTCGAACGACATGATATCGACACTAAAGAGGATAGCGATTTTATTCATCCCCGCCTAATATTTGCCTGACGTACGTGAGGTATTTTTATCGCCCGAGACGATCAATCGGCAACTGCATTAAAAGGTAAGTTGCCTATATTTTTGAGTCCAAGATTCAATGTCTACACATTCGTGGTCCTGAGATATTTTCAACAAATGCCGGCAAAACTAGGTCAGTTTTCTGGCACACCAGTCATTAATATAATGAAGCTTATTGTTGGATTCAGCGAGTGACAACACTGACAACAATGGGGTAACAGGCCTACGCAACTCCTATCCGCGTGTAATAGCCGCTTTAGAAAGTTTTGCTCGAACTAGTATATCTCTAAGGATCTGCCCCTTTTGTATGGTACGATCTGGGGATCTTTGAATATTTCGCTCAGCAAAAATCCTGTGGTTTTGGAAGGACATTGGTCATATGTCAGGTTGACTTCCGCTGCAATCCGCGTGAAATTTGTAGAGTTTGACACCTCTACTTTTTGCCAGGTTTTTTCTCTCTCGGCTCGTTTGTATTGCCAGATATGTTTTAAGCTCTCTAAATGTTAGATCTGGAGGAACAAATATTCCGTGAACATGTTAGCTACTTGCATTTTACGTGTTACTACGCCGAGCCTGGCTGTTGAATTAACTGTTACAAGTTATATTGTTTGTTATCACGCACGTATCTACTGTCACTTTTTCGCTTATATTTACTACAGACTGTTGAACAAGCAGCTTCGCCAGCTACCCGGAGGGGGGGGGGGGGGGACTCCCAGTAAAATTGGGTTTCAGACGTGCGTTATAACTGCATCCTAAGCTCAGACCAAAGTTAAATTACCGTAAACATAATTTGTAAAGGGCTTTTGTTAATTTTCTTCTGGTTTCTTAAAAACAAACCCATATTGAGGCTAGAGTACAAAAACCATACTCTATTTATGACCAAAATGGCCAAAATCAGCTAAAATTGATACCCTATTTATGACTAAAACGACTGAAAAACCATACCCTTTGGGGCCGCACATACCTATATAGCCCATATAAAGGAGTACCCCCCCTGGGGCCAGCTACCAAGAAAATGAAGCCTGAGTGAAAATGGAAGCTATTATCATATGTGTGTCAATAAATAACGCCTTTGTGAACAGAATATTTGTTGTCTACCTTCGCTGTGTCATTTTACTCGCGGCCAAATATCACACGGTGTGGAAATTAAATTCGGAATAACTTTGGACGAATACAGTTTTCTTCCATACATTTCTGTTTTTATTTCATGATCCCATAACCTATTATGAAGCAAACATAAATTTAATTCAATGGCGCTGCATTGTGATGTTGTGAGTAGCCTCTTTCATCGCAGCGACTCGTCGACCGGCATACTGAATTATACACTGTTGCTACCAAATAAGGTCACGTGAACGAAAACCTGTGCAACGATTAGTTTATGGTTTGCTTTGGACGAGGTTTTCAAAAATGATAACGATCCCGGACTGTTAAATCGGTAATAGCGCTCACAACGTTTACAGAACACAGTACGTGTCTGTGCTGCATGGTGTTTAGATAGTGTTTGTTTCGCGCTAATTGTCAAACAGAGTGAATCCGCGCTTGTACTGGTCCCTATTTAGTAGACAATAAAAAGCAGGTCGAATGGTCAGTTGCGTGTTGAACTATTTAACAAGAAATACTGATTTAACCTAAAGTTATTACATTTTTCTACGCATCGAGCATCATTTTAAAGATGAAGATTCGTACAAATGTCAGGATTATCAAAGGAGGTGAGTTTTAAATATAAAATCGCTGACATTTGCAAATCGTACTTTGCAACATTTTCACAGCAACGGTCACTCCCTTCTTTCTTTGCTTCTGTCTTTTGCGCTGCGACGACTCCCTTCCTTTTCCAACCTCCATAAATTGTTTAAGAAGCTCGCCACTGTACACTTTCCCAAACGCTCCTTCTCCAATGATCCTATGCAAGGAAATGTCATCAAAAAGGACTTCCCGCGGATCCAAGAGTCCTGACTTGGTCCTGACAACATGCATAGAATAATCAAGACGAAAAGCTTGTTGTTCTTTACCGTAGTAGATGCAATAATATAAGAATAAAGTGTACGTATTATCGTTTGCTCACGATGTAGTCACTTGGGACGTAGGTCGCAACGTTTCGACTGCTTACTGCTAGTCTTCTTCAGGCGATGAGGTCGTTTTGCAGTCGAAACGTCACGATCTACATCTCAGTGACTAGATCGTGAGACAAACGATAATACATTTTATTGTTTATCAAAAGTTTAATGTTTCAACCGTGAAGAAACTACTCACATGGCATAATCAAGAAATAATATAACGTTTTTTGTAGAATTTGTTCTAGCCGTTTTTATGGCTATATATATGTGGCACAAAATGAGAATTCAAAATATTAATTTTTAGTTTTTTGTTGATAAATCTTTATCGCTATGACTTTGTGTGGTCTAGACCACGGGTTTATTGTTGTTTGTTGTATTGTAACAACTTTATGCCTCGGCCTAAGTGACCTTCTTACATGACTATCCTTTTCTTGAATAAATCATTCATCAGATTAAATAGCCCCATATCCTAATGCATCAACTTCTTCTTAGTTGTACCATGTGTATTCTCATCTAAAACAGACCAAGAACTCGTATCTTTTGAGGAGCCTCGATGGTAGTCGTCACTCGACCGAATAACAACCAGTGTCACAATCAATACTCGGTGGATATAAATAAACAAGTCTCCATTTGGCGCGAAAATATGCCAGGATAATTGTCCGCGAACATTATCTGTTCCGAGAAGCGAACAGTTTTCCGAGAGCGTAGCTCGAGGAAAACTGTGAGCTTCGAGGAACAGATAATGTCCAAGGACAAATATCTGAGCATATTTTCGCCCCAAATGGAGACTATCGTGTTTATTATCCTTCAAATCTTTTACGCAATGGGCGCAGTTTTGAAAATTGGGGTATATTCTCGGATATTCCCCAGTTTTAGCTGGGGGATATTCGGTCACGTGACGTGTTTAGACCAATCACGCCCGAGCGAAAAGATTTGATGGATTATAACGGCCGATATATCTATCAGCAGTACACCGACACTTCAGCGATACTTCGTCGACACTTTGCCAGATATGTCGGTCGATACATCGATCGATATATCGGGCAATATATATTGACTGAAATATTGGTCGGCCGACGCTGTTTCAATAGTCCATCATATCGGCGGAATACCGAATGTTCTTGTAAGGTTCTTCGATCGATATATCGGTCGATATGTCGGTCGTTACTCGATCGAGTGCTGATTGAGTAATGACCGATATATCGATCGCTTGTCGGCCGAGGGTCGATCGAGTAGCGTTAATAAACGCTGTCATATCGGTGGATGTTCATGCACTGATTGACGTTGGTACTCTAGATCAGTGGGCTATCGGTCGACTCTTCCTCGACCATCGACTGATACAATAGACCGCTATACTACTGATAGTTGACCGATAGGTGGCCGGTAGCAACGTACATCGCTGGATGTTCTACCGGTAATTCGGTACGCTGGCGATCAACTCACGGTAGATAGCCGACCGGTGTATCGGTCGAGTGTTGATCGAATAACGACCAACATTAATACCGATAAATCGGTCGCTATGCCATTCGAGGCTCCCAGTGAGATACATGATCCGAGCTTCATACTCACCGACTCCGCTTTCTACGATATCTCAAAGCAAACCATAATACTCCACTTAAGCAAAGCAAACCCGAAATGGAGCTGCCCAAAATCTTCGCTAACAGGGACAAAGAAGATTCCCCACTGCTCTGACCATGAAGATGATTACCTCCTATAGAGTCCGGATACGATAAAGAACAAAATACGACAGCACAATTTAGAAAACGAATTTACTTTTTTACAAATAACATATATGTTTTTTAATTTTGTGTTGTACCTGAACGAAAGCCATTTTATCTCATACTCTTTGTTTTAATTATTGATAATTCACTGTCGCTGGTAAATAATTATGCAAGTTCAAGTTTTCTCTTGATATACCTCAACAACAAAAAACACGCAAAGTCTAAACTGGGGCATCTGCTCGCTTAGTTTCAAGAGCTATTTAGGTATCTTTAACTCCTTACAATCAACATTGTATTACAACAGTTTGTCTTCCTTTATCTCCTTTTCTTTCTCTCTTTAACACTTTATTTTTTAGTACTATTTATCACCTTCTATATGTATACTATTTCTTTCTAACGCCTCTGTAAAATTAATGTTAGTAAGAGTTTAAATTCAAATTGAATTGAATGACCATAATTGTTATGCCGAAAAACTGACAAACCGCTGTAGGTCAACATTTTCATAGCTGTGTTAATTAACGGCACTTTCGCAAGCATTAGATGATACCTAGTGGAATTTCTCATCACGGAAACAAGGGTGACTTTTGTCTGCGCATGCGCGAAAAAGTAAAAAACTCTTTCGCTTTAGCTCTTTTGTGAATGCATTGCGCGGACGCGCGGTTTTCGTTGCTGTTGAATTTGACAACCGAACCTTCGAAGGAGAATCATTCTGAAATAGGTCCTCAGTAAGTCATTTAAAGCATGTAACCGTGAAAAGCAATTCAAAGTGAAGAGAAAAATGCCCGTTTCGTATCGGTGATAACAATTTTAGGCTTGGTAATCCGCTTTTCGTGCACACATGTCATCGACAAAGATGGCGATTTTCTTGCAACAAAGATGGAGCAAAGCAAGCGTGGATTCATTTTTGCAGTACTCCGAAGAGAACCACAGACCTCATTCGACGCTAAACAAAAGGAGCATGGCTACTGTGGTAAGTAAAACGTATTACTCGTTCCTTGAGCTTATATTTTAGATTTTTCTTCTTCTCATCTCGCGGAGATGAGGAAACCATGTTGTTCTCATTTTCGATTTCAAAGTGTGGTTAAACAAGAACACCTCACCATTCTATTTTGCGTCAGTCCTTCACTAAATTCGATTCCAGCATAGCTCTAAAGTTATTTTTTCATATTCTGGGTACCTTTGTGTTTTTGAGTTAATCCATTTCATTTTCAAGGGAAGTGAATTTTGTGATCGATAAATGTACATTTCGTTTTACCTCAAAATTAAAATTTGTCTTCAAACCTCCGAGACTTTTGTGTTCCTTTGTGATACGTGAATTCCCATTAATGGGTGACTGTTTAATGTGTGCACTATGCCCTGGCAAAATTTCGTACCTGGTTTCCGGTGTTCCGCTGTTTACTACTTGTCGGATGAATGATTTGAGGTCGGAATTCAATTCTCGAAATTCAGGTTATAACACGTCGCGTTTTACAGCTCTTAAAATGAGCGGCATTGTTGTCTACTGTTGATGAAAAGCATTCATTTGATTAAAGTTGAGTGAAAGTTTACTCAAGCCAACCCGTGTTGTTATAAACCGTATCAAACAAAATATCCCCGCATTTCATTTCACGACACTCGTTGGCAGCGCTGTTTTATCGGCCAGTCCACCTTAACAGAGCTAGCGGTTTTGTGAATATCCGAAAAACTAATTTGTGATACGGGAATCGGCTTTAGGAAATGAAACTATAGTTACTCTGCTACAATTTAACGTATAGAAATAAGAATGTTTCCGGTGTTCTAGTTGTTCAAAATTCACCTCGAAGATGAATTTTCCACGACCAAAATTTGCTTCATTCGACCATCGCGTGACATCAGTTTGTCACGAACTATCATCCGACTCGACAAAAATATTGATATTATCCATAACTTTATATTTGGTTTAGGAACTGTCACAGTGAGAAAAATGTCTTTTGCCTTTGTTGTCTTGCAGATGCAGCTGTTTTAAAGTATGTGGCAGCAAAATTAAATTAAGCATGACATATTATGTAAATTCATTTGTACAAACTAAGGTAATAAAGATATAGGTTTCCTCAACAGTTTCTCCTTTTAAGGTGTTGACTTCTCCTAAGTTATATATGTTGGAAACCAGATGTGGCTCATAAAAATTTTATAGGTATGGAAAATATTTTTTGTCAGTCACTTGTCATTAGGCTTTTGTACATTAAGCTTTTATTTTCCCACTAAAATGCTCCACCTTAATGCTCCATTTTTTTCCACTGAAATGCTCGATTTCAACCAAGAATATCACTAAAATGTTTGGTTAATGCCCATGCATAGGGGTTTTAAATTTTCAGAATAATTTTAACATCTCAACACAATTAACAGTTCAGACTGCTTAACAAGAATGTATACTTAGTATAACAAGTTATCAACAACGCATGTAAAAGTTTTAATACACCAGAAGATAATTCTCTAAATGTTCTGTTGTTCTATTGATCCTTTGTCCCCTTTTGGTGATACTTACTTGAAGAGGTTATGTTTAGTCTTCATTTTCTTGTAAAAATAATTTTTATTTCTATATTCTGTGGAAGAAATATTAATTTTCCTTAAAAATGTCACTAGAATGCTTGAATAATGCTCGATGCTTTTGCTTTTTAAAATGCTTGAAAAAATGCTAGCATAATGTACAACAAGCTACTTGTCATGAGGGAGACAAAAGGTTTCTCTTTGTGGCCATTCCTACTTTTGACATTGGATGGTTGACTGCATTGTTGACAATTTTTGTTTATTTTCGTGGCTCTGAAAAGGGTGGTTCGAGTGGTTCTGAAAAGAACCATTTCAATACTAAGCGGTCACTATATAATGTTCAGTTTTGCAAAACAATATTGTCTCCTCGTATGCCTCCCTAATCTCAGAAGAATGTTTTAACCTCGATTTGATGGTGGTCCAAACTGCCATCTGAGCATATCTCTGTTTCTATAGCATGGATGAGATACCAGTCCATTGTAGGGTTACCCCCAGTATTAAATTCAGTGCTACCCATTTATACAACTGGATGGAGAGAAGCATTACAAGAGTTTTGGTAAAGCACCTTGCCCAAGAACTCAATATAATGACCCCTACCAAGGCTCAAACCTGGACAGCAATTTAGAGTCCAGCATGTTAACCAATAGGCTACCATGGCTAGTCCAGTTCGAGTGGAGGCTGTCTTAAGCTCTCTTATTACTAATATACATTTTTTAAGGCAGACAGTTCTATTTACAACTGCCTGCACTGAACTTTGTTTGAGCCCCAAACAAGCTGTTTATTTACTTATTCCCATAATTGGGCATTCCCAAAAGCTGCCCTGGTCACTTTGAGGGTGTCTGATTAAGGCTAGTCATTGGTTTTACTCAAACATTTGTGAATTGTATCATTGCATTTTGTTGCAGTGAGACTGTTAATGTTGGCTGCAATTATGATTTGCTGTTAATTGTTACTAATGGCCAGTCCTAGTACTGCAGTATACTGTATTCCATTATTGCCTTTATTGCCATAATTGCAGCATTGTACAACGTAATAGAACAAAAAGATCATTTAGTATGGCAGTATTTCTTGTATTTACAATATTTTTGGGTAGCTGGGAATCTCTTATCCATCCCTCACACCCCTAGTGGCCCCTTATGAGAAACATTCTTGAAAGCAGACAGTTCCAGATAAGCATGCCTTTTTTGGGTCCTGAGGGTATCCACTTGTGAGAGCTTCCACTAGCTCTGTACCCCTTTTCTCAAACTAAGTAAACACAAATGCCATAAACATAATTACATCACTACAGTGCACTTCATTTTATTTGTGCATAATTTACAATTTTAATGATTTAATTGATTGGAAAGACAAGCCTCTTAAGAGTGGCAATGCCTATTTCCCTTTTGTAAACAAGCAATGCCATAATTGGTAATAAAGGCCGCCATAATTAGTAACCAAGCCTTTCAGAATGGACGATGCCATATCTGCTTCAGTTCAGGCCTGGACAAGGTAGAAACTGGTTATAATTTGTTGATAGAGTGAAATGCACTCACCAAGTGCTTAGTATTCACACTGGTTTGCTTGCAGTTAGCTTTTTTTGTAGGTTGGGGCAGCTCTATCATTAATTAATATTTAAGAAAGTCACATTGAATGATTAAATTTTGCAGAAATTTGGAGGATGAACGTGGTAGTGCAATGGTATAAGAGGGATGTTAGGAAACAGAGGTTCTAGGTTCGATGCTAGGTGAAAATGCCATCGCTTGTTTACAAAGGGAACATTGCGGTGGCAACTGTTTTGATTCACAATGGTTGCAGTTTGTTGCATGGCACCTTTTTAACACAATGACTGTTATTAATCTATCACCTTCACTTGAACATTATAATTTGGGTTACATCACATCCATTTATCATTCTTAATGCATATAAAAACCAGCAACCAAACAATATATATTCTTGAAAGCAACAACAGTACCTACAAGCAATATTGTGTGAAATGTTTCACAGAATAAGGAAAGGTAAAGTGCTATCCATATAGTTCCCGCTTTCAAGTTGTATAATGGAATGATAAACAATTTAATTATTGTTAAATAAAAGGGATGATTGAAATTGGTTAGTACAACAGCTCAAAAGCTTTCCCTCACTTTATCCTATTGTTCAGTGGCTGGCAAATTTGAATATCAAAAGAAATATGATGTCAATGTTAAAACAAGAAAGATCGCTATGCTTCAATGCCATTTTTGATGTAACTTTCCGATCTTGCAGATGTCCGTAAAAACAGATGCAGGTTCAGAGTGGAGAGAGCAATTTCTTCTCTCAGTAACATCGCATTGATTTTCAAGGACAACGACGTTATTCACCCTTATTCTTGAAAAAAATGAAATTAGCATGAAATAAAATTCAAACTAAAAGGGTGTTGGCTTCCTAAAATAACTCAAAAGTTAACAAGGCTAGGAAGCCAATTAAAGTGATTTTTCTCAATAACTAAAGATTGATACCGGTAATCAGTAATTTAAAAAGATATAACAAACTCCTTTTCACTATAACCGTCTTGTTAATTTACTCACGACAGTTCTTTCTACACACTATCTTTTCTCTAAACGTTACATACGTGCGATAAGAACTTGTTTTTGGCACCTTTTGCGGAACATTTTCCACCCTACAAACGGCAACAAGAAGCAGAGGAAGCAACGAGGGAAACAGTTGCTTGCCAGTAAAAGCGAGAACGGTAACCTACGAAACGTTTGACTTTTATCACCCAACATTTTCCAGCCATTCTGAAATGAGGACAGAGTAAAAAACCTCCAACATTTTCCTGAAACTCCAGAACAAGCAATAAAGCAAAGTCAACATGAATCGCTCTTTCGGACGCCATCTTTGTTTTAAGATTTTGGGCAGCGCGCGCTCAAAAAGAGTCTGAGTAGTAGAGCAACAAATCAACCAATCAGACAAAAG